>CM061048.1:27330691-27483685 GCA_030762985.1 Adelphocoris suturalis
TTTTGATTTGCGAGCATAGCGAGCATCCAGATCAATGTTTATGCGGTGGCTTCTGCTGCGGTGGCATTAAAATACGTTAGTACCAAATAGTGTTATACTCACTGCAAAGCAAGAAGAAAACAACTCTTATGGCGCTTGACCTCACATTCATTAATCACTTAACTTTCCACATGAACCATAAAATCAAAATCATCGCTAATAAGTTCCTGAGCTGAAACCACAATTATCACATTACTATTTGTTGGACGAAATAGCCTAAAACTTGATGTGGTAAATAATCTTATCGTTGTTAGGGAAGATTGTGTACATATCGCTTAGCCCCTGTAAAGTTTTCAATATAAATACAAGAGTAGTTAATATTTTGTCAACTTTGCTTCCTCGCTTACAAAACGTTGATTTTAACACCAAGTAACAATACGCAGTAGGTACTAATTTCGCATATGAAAACACTTGATGATGACCTGGTGCAATTGATCACGTTTTTGGTTTTCTGATTCCAAAAATCGAATAAAAGAAAACATATTGATAAGTAATGCATGCATTACAGGGACCTCAGTAACGATGGGTTGTATTATGACTTTAGTGTCAATAGTGAATAGATCTTGCTTGTACTGGACGTACCTCCCCCCCCCCCCCCCCTCATTATAACCTAACATGAATGTGCTGCGAGTAACAACCCCCTTCTCCCTCCCACACTCAAAACCATAATAAAATATGAACTGCTTTTGCAAATTGGTTGAAACTATCGCGATATATTGGTATTCCCCCCCCCCCCCCCCTCTTCGCCATTATGAAATTTTAATTTACTGAAAGTGGTTTGACCAAAGACTTTAAGCAAAACGTTGTCAAATATTCGAAAAAATTCACCAAAATTGACGAAGAAAACCGTGAATAGGACGTTTTATTTCCTCCTCTACCACTCCTGTTCACAAAAATCCGACATCAAAATAAAATCCGCGTTTTTCAGCATATCTAAACCAAACATCACATCTAAAACCTTTTTTTGTACAAAAAAGGATAGGGGGAAAAAATTAAGAAAAACGATAATATCATGATTTGTTGGAAGTAGGCACCCCATAAACTAGACCGAACCATTAAATTAAATAAGTGAATAAATAATAATCACGGAAATCAGATGAGAAAAGCGATAACATCATGATCTATGAGCATTACCTCTTCCATTCATCCCCTTACATAATGAAATTTTAAACTCCTGACATACATTCCAAAAATGAACCGAATTCTTAATTGAACAAAAAAAGAATCACAAAAATTGGTCGAGAACTATTGTAGCAGATATCCATCGGCCATGCTTCCAAAGCCATACTTGCTTCTTTAATTCACACAGCCTTTTTACCAATGTCTGTGTAGCTAAGTAACTATTAAAAATATTTTAGTAATAGGTCAATAACAGGAAATATTTGGGATATTTACATGGGGCATTTAATTACATTTTTATCAGTTCAGACAATATGCATATCCCCACAAAATTTTAATATTTCTCAATTTAAGTGCAAATTGAACCCAGTAAATAATACCAAACATAGGTTCAAGGTCAAGACCAAAAGGTTCAACTATCAGACTAAGTGTGTCTCACCACAGAAATTGTCATATTTCCCTCAGATTTTAACATAATTGACGCAAGTAACATCTCCAAATATAACTGTTTATGACAGAGATGTTCAAGGAGGACCCCAAAAAACTTATATTTAAACATAATACATTTCACCAATCAATAATAAGCTCTGAAGAGGCCAAATGGCGGCAAAAGCGCTCAGCCTATGATTAAGCCACATTATTTGAGAAGCCTATAAAAATTTCTCTACCCTCCACACACTCAACCTACGAAGGACAAGGCAAAAAACTAACATGTAATCCATAACTAATATGTAATTTTCTTTTGAATTTCCAATTCCATGAAGTTAATTGAGAAGCTAAAAACCTGGCCAGAATGTAAATTGAATAAAAAGGCTGAAATAGGTACTACGTTAGTTCAATTTAAATCTGACGTTTCAAACCTCTTAGTATAATACCATCCACAGATAAGGGAAAGGGTTACAACGTATATCAACAACCAATGAGGTAATCGTTTATTTCCAATACAAAATTATTATTCACAGTTTATTTCTGGATTTAACATTTCATTATATTAGTAAACTATCAAATTTTATAATGTTCAATAGGTAGTACTTATTGTCGATGAAATGTGTTGGACCTCGTGAATTACCCAGGTACAGAGAAAATTATCATTTAATGTTACTGACTAGCCTCGTACACGATTACATTAACTACTTTGGAGAACAAAAAATAAATAAGGTGCATACGGCTGTTTTAGGATAAATATTATTCAATTGTTATGATAATTTCCGTTATGATTATTGGATAAGTTTCGATGGTGAAAGAATACCAAAACTAAACAAAACTTGTTATCGATTCGTTGGTCATTGCAACATAAAACGTAGGTACCAAACAGAATCCACCTCTACTCACAAGCCGAATACCATCTACGACATTGTTTTTATGTATAGTTTTTACAACTAACAACTATATCTACACAGTAATAACAAAATATAAAATAATTTATTGAGCTCAATCAAGAAAAGTGGGTAAGAAATATTTGCAAAACCTAAAGAACAACTACCTAAGACTACTTAGTAATATCGACAACCTTTTCCTTTAATTTATTGTCATTACTGCTTCCGTACGATCTAATTTAAATTATGCAATTAAATTATTAAATTACAGTTCTCGATTGGCTTAAACCTCTTTATATTTACGATCCGAGGAATGACAGATAAGAAGCTCTCTTTCTAGGTTATTTAGTGGACGCTGGAATGAATGAAAATATTGTATTTGGGTATTCAGACGAACTACTGAAAGATTTCAAAATTATATAGCACTTGGTATTATTTGTGATATTGAGCGGTCAGTAAGAATAGGAGAAAATATGAACCTAGTTAAGTTCCTGAAACTCGTAAACTGGCAGTGTAATCAGTTTAAAAATCATGACAAATGTTAAAAGATTAAAAGTTTGTAAAAAGTATGAAAAAAAGCTAAAATTGAGCTTCAGGGCAGTTTTGCTACATTGACGTGTTACAGAAGTAATTGACGTTCATCCTAGATTCGTAATTGAAGAATGAACGAAACTGCTATGGCGGATGTTTACATGAAGATGTGGGCTTGTCGGAGTAAACAATCAAACGATTTCAATGCTAAGGAAGATGAACACGGATGCCCTAGTTAACAAAAATATATAATACATTATATAAGGCGAGAGAATTAATCACTAGCAGTAAGTTCCTACAATAATGGTATGTCTAAGAAAACTAGGCCCTTTTAATTTTTACAGCGTAGTGATATCATTTAGACCACACTGTTGAAAGAATCCGTCCTGTTTTGTAAATATTGATATTTGCGTGAGGTTATGAGAGAAAAAAGGTATGGAGTCTAGGCTACCAACCAAGCTAAGCTACTAGTTCAATTAGGTATGTAATGAATGAACAGAAACAAATTAAGATAATAATGTCATACAGCCAATATACGCAGTTGTGGGTAATGCACAATCAGATATATGTATTCGCAGATGTTATTAATGTACGAGTATAAAGGAAATTGAGGAATTCTTAGTCAACGCATACCAGCTTTTTGTAAACCTACACAATATTTTTCCGTGTAAAGATTAACGATCCCAAGGTAAATATTATCAAGAATGAGAAAAAGTCCAGCGTCGCAATCAGAAAGCAAAATCCGGCAAGAATCAGTTCAAGGCCGCCCCGTGCGCAGGGGCGTAACAAACCAGCAGAGAGCCTCCCCAATGTCGTTTTCCTACAGCAACATACAGTGTTTCGCCTTATGTCCAGCGAATAATCAGGTGAGTCGATCACAGCACGAGCTTGCATACCCCAAATGATTCATTTTTGATTCACACGTCCTCACAACAACAACAAAAATATGAATGCACTTAACCATGAGTGTCATTCGAGTTTTTGTACATGATTTTATCAATAATTTATAGCGTTATTGAGTTTTTCAGGAAGCAGCGTTGTCAGTCTGGTTGGTGTAGGCGGAGAAGAATGCCAAGGCCTTCATAAGCTGATAGCTTTTGGATATTGGGATGTTGCTGTCGTACAGCTTTCTGGAGGATTTGCAGTCGACGTAGAACCACCAGTTGCACTTGAGGATGCTTTGGTCAAACAGCGTCGACTCCGGGCAGAGGAAACTCTTCATTACCATTCCGTCGTCCGTGAAAGCGCATACGTGGAAAACCTGAAAAATAATTCATGCTCATTAGACATGCTTTAGTTGTCATACATGATACAATTAATTATAGACAACTGCTATATTTTTTAAATCGAATTTGTGGAAAAAGTAGGCTATTGAATGTTCCAAAAATACTTTTGGTTGAAATAATAAAACATTTAGATCTCAAAAATTCAGATATAGAAATGTACTTTTTCATTTGATTAGGGTACAATTTTGTTCAATGGGTTGAATGAGACCAAATGGTTAATTTTACTACCAATGAGATGTGTTTGAGTTTTGGAAGGGGAAACGTTTTCTACACGAATGTGATCGCAAAGCGACTTTTGTATGCCGGGGCAGGGATGCAGGAAATTCGGCTTGATCTTATTCGGTTTTAACTTTGATCTTAGCCTGTTAACTGCAGGTTAACCCACATGGCTTATGTAATGTACATGTACCAATGCCAAATATTCGGTTTTCTAGTAAATTAAAACAGTGTATACATGTGCGACAGATCAGTGATCTGCGCAGAAAAGCTACTACAGAAATGGTAACCTTTGCTTGCAGCGTTTTTAATATTCACATATTTATCTATCATTCCAGACCCTCTCCTTACAATTGGAATGGAAAATTCGTACTTTTGCCAAAAAGCAAGCATTTCAAAACAAAGGAGGAGTTCGTTATGCAATGTTTTTGAGGACAATAAAGCACCCAAATTCAAAAATGAGCAAAGCAAAATAACTGAAATATTAAAACTTGTTGAACTATTACATTGAAATTGTTTATCAACTATGAATATCTAGAATATGTGCTGAAAATGCAGTGAAATTCCACAAAAATGCGTAAATAAATCTTCAAAAAGCAACAATTTAAGTATCTGAACAATAACACCCACCTTAAATGTTTCAGAATTTTCATAAATCCAAAACTCATTTTCATTCCACGGTTTTTATAACGGTTCGTCCAACGCTCAGTTTGGTCAGAAATCTTAAACGCTGACAGGTCACGTGATTCTGACATTAAATCAGCGAATTTTAGATCGTTGTTGTGTTCGGAATGAATATCAACTTGATCAGGTTTCTCCGAGAACGTGTTCCGACTGCAAATTTCTTTTTCATCGCTATAACCACCCACTATCTAGCTATGTCCGTTATAAAATTCACCGCAAAGTTCAAAGATTGAAAAACGCATATAGTTTTATTTCAAGTCTTCAATCAAGTTCGTGAGTACGAATTCAAAATATTATTTGTGGGTATCGTATTAAAGTATAAAACGACAACAACTACGTTTTACCCACAAAAAGTATAACTAGGTAGATATGCTACCTATCATTATTATATCATTTATAAGGTGGGCTGATGATTATGGAACCTCTGAAATAGTATACTTTGTCATAAACCTATGATCACCAATGGTTTTGCAGTGTACAAATAAACTACGTCGGCAACGGAAGTGAATCATCACCTTCCTCAGATTTATAACATGATCGAATATTTCAGTTAATTATATTCGTAATAGTAGAGGAAGCAGGAACATGGATAATATAAAGTAAGAGATACAGATGGATCATGAATGTGCCACAGTAAGAGAGCTGGTAGAACGCATGCGCTTGTGCAGTTGCAACCTTACAGAGTTGTTGCAACCCTGGTTGTACAGACTGAAATTCCGACAGATATGTACCTAAGTTGCACATGCGTAGTGGCAATCACTAATCGAAATTTAATGCTACTCATTGGAGAGTATCAAAAGTCATATCTCCTCAAAACCCTGAACATTTCTTCAAAATTAGTTGAAAAGAAGGGTGCATTAGAGAGAATGCCTTGTAATAAGCATGAGCGATGACTCGTACTGCAACAAAACTGATAGCAGACCGTCACTAAACTAACTCAAATGAGGCGGAAAAATTAGCTTTTACTATTTTTAAATGAAATTCTATTTCACATTTTGACACCGTGCGTACTTTCAAACGATGAGAGGTTTGTTTTTCATGAGTTTTCAAATTACTGGCAAAATGTGACGTCACATTAAAAATGTCCGCTAAGGCGGGAGGAGTGAGATGAAGTCGTTTGTCGTCAAAACTGTTAACAAATTGTAAAAAGAAAACTTATCGTAAAACTGTGCGGTGGGTGCCAGTATTCTTAAAATTTTGTGTGCTTTCATTTAAAATATTGAACAAATGCAGTTATATTTCAATGTACCTTAAAGTAGCACAAGATTTGAGTATAACTTATACAAAAATAACAAATTGCGTAAGATAGCGGATATCATTAATTTCTCGTAGGTATTTGCGATTACTGTCTTCAATCCCAAAGCAACCCTCTCCATGAGGAATATTTTTGGGCAGAACTCTTTGCTCTCAACACTCCCTCAGCAGATCACTGCGCCTAAGTACCTTGTAATTGTATTCAAGATGTCCCAAAGGCGCCACATTTCGAATTTCAGTACCGTAGGTCGAAAAGAAAAAACATTCGCCCCAGATGCTCTTCAGCTAATCAGTGCACCTCCATACCACTTAATTGATTCGAGGACCCTCAAAGGAGCTCCATTTCAATTTGCAGCACCATAGGAAATAAATTGAATTTGGGATTCTACGGAGTCCATTATCGGGACTAAAGATGACAAGTACCGCCAGAATACTACTAATATGAATGGATTCCAAGTTAGGCAGCGAATACTAAACTGGTTTCGGAATGGGGACGGCAGAACGTTAAACAAGTGCTGCAAGAACTGAGTCAAGTGTGCCATTTCGAGGTAAAGAGAAGTTAAATCCGTGCTCAGCATTTAGTAAGGTAAATCCTGAAAAAGTAATCAAGGTTACGCTTGGAGACGAACAGACCTATTCAGTTACAATCTAATGACGGTAATGATCCATGATAATAATCCATTACAACTATTTAAGTAGAGGGTGATTTCCGTCAGCTGTAATTGAGGTTAATTCTTGCTCAACCCGCACTTCAGAGGCCTTTATCCATCATGAAACGCTGCTAATTATTTCACAAAGTTTTACTATATCTGTATTTGATAGCCCTTCTACACTCACACAGATCATTTGTGTATAATCATTAAACAGAGTCTTGTATATATGCACCTGAATTAGTTGCGGTTCTGCTGAGCTTTATACTTTGTTTTAAATTTAGAATGAATTTCACATATACGTGAGAGAAAGAATCTTATATTTCGATTTTAAATCTTTGTCACGCAGAAATGATAAAAATTAAAGTCATTATTGATGTCTTGGAAATTGCGCATGCGTCAGCTTATTGAATTAATTTATCAAAACTTAGCAAAATAAATTCTAATACGTTTTCTGGGTTTAATGGTTAATCATTGAGATTGAGACCCAGAGGACGATTAGCGCTTAATACCCACTTAAAAGCTCTCTCGGCTAGTTGCAGTTGCTGGCCGTTCGCCCGTTTCGGCATCTTCTACAGTGCATGCACCCCATAGCACATGACAAATGATGCGATTCAGCATGCTTTTTGACCGGAAGAGGAAGTTGTTGGTTGATTGATGCCCTATATGGTTGCGTAAATTCATTCAATAACGTAGTGGCTTTTCCAGCGTAGAAAGCTTGTCCTCATCCCGAACGCTTTTACATACCAGTTGATGAGCAGCATGCTGAACAGTAGAGTGCCACATGTATGAGTATGTGCACTCGTAAAAAGGGTTCGGATGGAGGACCACCTTTCTACGTTGGAAAAGCTACTACCTACGTTGAATTTACACATGAACAGCCATAGGGCATGAATCAAACAACAACGTCCTCTTCCGGTCAAGATGCGTGCTGAATCTCATGGGGCATCATTTGACAAGTGCTATGGGGTGCAGGTACTGAAGAAGATCCTGAAATAGGCGAATTATCGGCGAGTCGAGTACAGAAGCATACGTCCCAGACGCGTACGTGAAATAATTAGTCTCTCTTGCGTACAAGGAGTAAATGTTCACTTGAGGACTGTCGCATTTCGTACAAGAGTAGTGTTGTTGTTGAGGCACCAAGACATACAAGATCAGTCTGCAATATCTCTTGACCCCATGTCACTGTGTTTGTCACACTCTTCGAGGGTCCAGTACCGTCAGTTATATGACGGCAGTTTTTCTGATGTGATGGAGTTAATAGAGACAACAAAAGGGAAGCCTTCAGTGCCACTTGACGGTTTTCGATAAAGACAGCATCGGAAAAATAAGGTTGGAACGATCAGGTATGGGTAGCCAACCAAGTCTCACGCAAGTCATTAAAAAAAATTAATATTATAATAATATAATTTTTGTTTCTCATTTTCTATCGTAAGCTGGTGGTACATGAAACAGAAAACGATGAAATGTAGTGGACCGAGCTGAATTGGGAGGGGGCGAGGCGATCAAAGAAGTACATAAAGCTGGACAGGGAATCGAAAGAATTGTAGACAAATTGAAAACCGCGACGAGGGAACATGCCTCAAAAAACCAAGTGTGTTGTTGCAAAAATGGAGTAGGTATGTAGGTGATGACGATTTTGCTTGATTTTTTTGCTTCTCAACGATTCGTCTCTGGTGATGATAATTCAGCTTGATTTTACTGTCTGGATGATCCACTTCTGGTGATGACAATCTGATGGGAGACGTCGTGAGCCACCTCCACGGTATCTCCAGGGTTACACTAATGGCTCACATATTACGGCTTAATTAGGAGGGGAAGGTGCGTGTACGCAAGTGGGACTCTAACCTACTCCTTCATACGCAAGTGGGAAAAAATTACACTAAAAATAGCACGTACGCAAGTGGGACGTACGCATCTTCACCGACAACCGAATGATCGGAAACTACAACAAGTCGAGAGAGCTTATAGGTGGGTGCTAGGCGCTAATCGTCCACCGTGTCTCATCTCAATCTCAACGATTAGCCATTTTAAATTCGAAATATCAGCTTATTTCTTTCCTGTATATATATTTGTGAAGTTCTTTCTAAATTTAAAAAAAATTATATATATATATATATATATATATATATAATATATATATATATATTCTCAATCTGAACTCAACAGTCTCCTTTTAAGGAACCTGCCCAACGCGTAGTCGCGCTTGTTTACTGACTCAATTCTTTACGAGTATTTTCGCTAGAGATATTTATTATATAAATGGAGTGGCATTGGGCAAACATTTCGGGATATCAGACTCATCTTTACCGTTGCGCTAATTATTATTAGCTAAGAGAGCAAGAGGTGCTTATTTACTTCGCGCGTTACTGATGTTTCATCACATAGGAGCACATTATCGGAGCGAGGTAAAAAGATTCCAGTGATGAAACAAGTTAAGCTACTGCTTGAGCAATTAGCCTTCAACGGACACGAGCTTTAGCTCGCGGTTCTGTTATCCATTGCACTTTAAACGGGCGTAAGTTCAGAAGACCCGTTCGACCAGTTCCGGGTCGGTGGCGGTCGATAACGGGCATCAGATCTCGGGAAAGGTCGCGTCTGGTCTTCAGGTCGTGAACTGTCTGAGGTGCATGCGTGGGAGGTCACCACAATGAGCGAGTTTCCGCAAAGGATGATTCGGAATGGGTTAATTGTGTTCTCTACACAATATAAGTCTATATAGGGTGTCTACAGTAATTATGGGAGAAACCCAGGGAATAGATTCTGGAGCTCATTTCTGATCGAAAGTTTCTCATAGAGGTTTTTTTAACGCTTTGCTTTTGAGATATTCAATTTTTCAGATTTTTCTCATGCTTTGACCTTATGACATTAAAACTGCCATAACTCCCCCCTTAGACGTACTGTAAACTCAAAACTAAGAACACTTTTGGGAAGATCGTTAAATTTTCTATAAACTTGATTTAAACTGAAGCTTTTATTTAAGTTTTGATTGGTCAAAAAAGGCCTAAATACAATAGTAGCAATAATATTAAAATCTGCTTTTTGACATGGATATGTCTTTTGGCTGGGGGTCAAGGAATTTTTCGCGACACTTTTTTTTCCACGACCGACACTTTTTTTTCCAGACCGACACTTTTTTACCCGACCGGCACATTTTCTATTGATTTTCACGTACAACCAAGGCGTTACTAGGGAAGAGTAACTCTCATAGTTTTCATAGTAGGAAAATCGTTCGCCACTTTTTGGAATGTTTCCTCCTATTTCCTGCTTCCAGTAAGGGAGTTTTTTGGTAGGCTTTCTTAGGAAAAATGTCAAAATGTGCTGCGAGAAACTACCCGTCCTCGCACCCACAGTCAAGTGACAATGAAAGGAGCATTGCATTTTGTGTGGAGAATCAAATTTATCAGGTTTTTAATGGAATTTTACTTATAAATCAAGCATTTTAATTTCTCCCTTGATGGGAAAAACAAAGGATCATGGATATGTCTAGTACCTACTGCTTACCAGTTGGTACCTACTACTCAATTGTATACCAACCATGTAGTGCCTTCTTTTCACAAGATTATTCCATTATGGTTACAAAACAATATTAGTTTTTAACTTAGAGTAATAAATCAGCATTCCTTGACACTACAATGGCTTAGAGGTCATGAAATGTCGTGGTAAAATGAGAGCATTCCAAAAAGTGGCGAACGATTTTCCTACTATGAAAACTATGGGAGTTACTCTTCCCTAGTAACGCCTTGGTTGTACGTGAAAATCAATAGAAAATGTGCCGGTCGGGTAAAAAAGTGTCGGTCGGGAAAAAAAGTGTCGGTCGGGAAAAAAAAGTGTCGCGAAAAATTCCTTGACCCCCAGCCAAAAGACATATCCATGTCAAAAGTGTCGGTCGGGAAAAAAAAGTGTCGGTCGGGAAAAAAAAGTGTCGGTCGGGAAAAAAAAAGTGTCGCGAAAAATTCCTTGACCCCCAGCCAAAAGACATATCCATGTCAAAAAAAACTCTCTCAAACTGACAGCTTTTGAACGGTCTAGTCAATTTTACTTTTACTTTGCTAATTGGGGGAGAAAAGTATGTTGGTTTATATGTTGAAAACAATGTTGGCTGGAGCCGGCTTCTACGTATTTTTTCTCACCAAATCGAATGGTAACACTTGCAGATCTTCAAAACCCCGTTATAACCGAGTTTTACACTTCAACTAACTAGTTTTATCCTTAAAAACACATAAAATTGAGCATAACAAATTAACTAAAAATTCGTGAGCAATGTAAGGTTTTAATATGCATAATTTACTAAAATTCACTTATATGATCATGTGGTCTGACTGGAACTTTTATCTGTAACTAAATCTATACGTCTACGTTGCAATAATTTAGGGAACTATAAATAGGTAGGTAACTGCTACCCTCCCTTGGCTACTGCAGTTTCTACGACAAATTAAACAGTCCAGTAATACCGTAGTGTGCTGCCTTTTCGAAGATAATTTGGTAGAAATGATTGACTGGACGTCGTGTCCCGTGGGCGGCGGCCTTCCGATTTCTTGAATATCGGGTTAAGGCCGAAAGGGAAACCGAATGACTCACATCTTCCGAAGAAGGCGGATGTGCCTAATTGGTAAGTGAAGCGACGAAAGTCTGGAAGATGCATTCTCTGGATTCTCCCGCTGGAGCAGTTCACGAGTACATTCACTTGACACGTATTTTACACTTTCTTCGGGCACGAAGAGCTTCTAACAGCACCACAGTTCCTTTCAGTTCTAAACTTTTTGCAAATATTTACTCAAGAGATTATTATTTCCAACGCGTACCCTTGTTTATCCTTCGAGGAGAACTGTCGGGCGGCAAAACATTTAACCTACTACTTCGCGCGGAGTATTATTTTGCCAATCTGGGAGGTCAAAAATGAGAAAAATGAAGTAAATATTTAGGGTTATCTGAGAAGGATATGTGAGAAGTATAAGGTCCAAAGGTGTTGAAAACAATGCGGTACGAATTTTAAACTTCGATACGGGAACGTAAGACCAGTTCAAACCGTCTAGAAGCTAACCCACACAATCTCTGAAAATTGCATTAAAATTGATCCATTAGGCTCGAAATTTTGCTTGTATTAATCGATATTAGTTTCGCGCAAGCGCAGTAGTTATTACTCCAACAATCGCGATATGATCTATAAGGCGTATCCTATAACATATACGGATCTACCTACCGAGTTTGAACGAAATCGGACAAATAGATTATGAAAAATTTACGTCGAGAGATTTACATTCGCGCATGCGCACAGACTACTGTTGATTCGTCGGCATTGAAAATTATAGGACACCGTCTAGGAGCCAACCCGCAAAACCCCTGAAAATTGGAATCGGACTGAATGAAACCTGGTATAGTTTTGGGCTTGACAAGGATTTGCTACAGACGGACAGACAGTCAAGGAACCAAAATTGAGTTATCGTTGCTCCAGGTAATGTTTGCGCATGCGCGCACCTTACCATCAATCTTACCGCATGCACCATTTAAGGATCGTTAATATATGGGACCAACGAAGAGTTAACCGACAGTCACAATCTCTGACCATTTAATCAAAACCGGACTATTAGTCTCAGAGTTTCATCAGACAACGAATTTAAGATTTGAGCAGGTACAATGATTATACAACCAATAGATAACCTTCCCAAAACTTGTACCCACGTGTCCCCTATATTTGAAGGAAATCGGACCTATGATATATCGTGAGAAATCGATCCTACGGGAAGCTCACCTTTGCGTATGGGCACACACTATTATTGACAATAAGAGGATATGGCAAGGTTACATACAGAAGGACCGCAGCCAAGTGGAGAATGTTTGTAGTCAGATGGGCCGAGAGCCGTGTGTACTTACTACTGAACACGAAAACAATATGCGTCATTGATCAATGGGCGGAGCAATTTCCTTCCATTGAGGGAGGAGTAGAACTTCTGGCGAAAGACTTCCGACACGAGAAAGTCGAAAGGAATGCTAACTCTCGCGGATGTAAATGCGGTCGTTTGTGCCTCCAAGCAAATGCTGGGAGAGCCTCGGCTAATTTTGGAGTTCACTTGATATTTTCACTCTGAGCAGTTGGCACTTTTCTGACGTAAGTAGGTATTTGAGTCGCGTGCAAGGAACAGAAAAACGTGTTCCGGTCGCAAATGGAATCAAAGCCTACGATTTGGAATAAATGTGCTCGGGTGAAATTTAAACTCCTGTTATAAACTAACTAACCAACCATATTTTTGAATACCACCTGTTGTGAATTTAACTTGACTGTTTAAATTTGGGTAAAAGAGTGTAGCTAGTGAAATTGACATTGAACTTGAAGTTGAAACAGTAAGTGTTCGGATCTTTAAAACCTTGAATGAGAACTAATCTAGTGGACTTCGGATTTGAAGGAAGAGAACGATTGAATTTTAGGAGAACATCCCGGAAGAAACCAGTGTGGAGATGAGCGAAGAATATGGCAACAATAAGCCCGTAGTTCACATAGTACAGGAACATTCCGGAAGAATCCTGTCAGATGTGGACAGGAGGAGAGGCTGCAATAAGCCCATTGTTCACAAGGATAGGATAATCCCAGAAGTAGCATCTTAGGTGTGGATAGGAGAGTGAGGCTGCAATGAACCCTTGGTTCACAAGGATAGGAAGAACCCAGAAGAATCCCGTAAGATGTGGATAGGAGAGTGAGGCTGCAATGAACCCTTGGTTCACAAGGATAGGAAGAACCCAGAAGAATCCCGTAAGATGTGGATTGGAGAATGAGGCTGCAACAAGTCCGAGCTCACAAGGATAGGATCATCCCAGAAGAACCCTCTTAGATATGGATAGGATAGTGGTGCTGCAATAGTCCGAACTCACAAGGATAGGATCATCCTAGAAGAACCCTCTTTTATGTGGATAGGAGAGTAAGGCTGCAATAAGCCCGTTGCTCACAAGGATAGGATCATCCCAGAAGAACCTTCTTAGATGAGGATAGGAGAGTGGGGCTGCAATAAACCCTTGGTTCACGAGGATGGGAACATCCCAGAAGAATCCCGTAAGATGTGGATAGGAGAGTGGGGCTGCAGTAAGTCCGAGCTCACAAGGATAGGATCATCCCAGAAGAACCATCTTAGATGTGGATAGGAGAGTGGTGCTGCAATAAGTCCGAGCTCACAAGGATAGGATCATCCCAGAAGAACCCTACTATGTGTGGATAGGAGAGTGGGGCTGCAATAAACCTGTGGGTGACGAAGGAGAGGGGAAATTTGCCTCAGAATAAGCCCTGGGGCATATTTGGAAAGAAGCTGAACCAGGAACGCAAGCTGCCCGTGAGTTCAGAAGGAAAAGGTGTAGGAGTGAGATAAAATTATTTCAAACAGAGGTTTGGAATAATAGTGGTGAAGAGGGGCGAACTTGAGCCATATAAATGGTTTTGTGTTTTGGGAATGGCTCTTCTCTCGAGTGGCCTGATGTTGGCCAGGTGACACCTGTTTCGAACTTTTTCTTTCTGGTCATAGAAACTTACTCCTTCTACTCCTGTTTATTGGTAAAAATTAATATTATAATAATATATTAATATAGTCAGACACGACGCCATCCAAACGCCTGATTGTGCACCTACACTAGATCCGGGAGTCTCCTCCAGGAAAGAAGAACAAGAATCAAATTTTATATTGGCAATTTTTCTCCATATTAAGAGCTCGAATTAAAAACTCAGACACAAGTATGTGTAAAAAAATAAAATAAAATAAATAAAAAATTGCTAATAAAGAGATTTTGCAGACTGGAACATCAACTACTTATTTGCTGTCGTAAAACTTATGAAATAAAATGTCACAATAATATTGTGAAATTTTTTTTACAAAATACCTAACCTAAATCTACATAAAACCCTCATATATCGTACATTTGGATAGTTTTGAAAGTCAGTTTGAGATTAGTTAATCAGGGTAGCTTACAGTAAATTATAACTTTTTAGTTGTTATTCTTCAAAGTAACAACTATACTGAATCCTCCCTGGATTGGGGACACCTATACCGTTGATCGTTCTAAAAACAAAATTTAGAAAACGTTCTAACAAACAAGTTAAGTGGAAAGAATTGGGACATGGTAGCCCTCATCCCACATATGCCAACCATAGATGAATGGGTTCGAATTCAAATATTCTCAAGAAATATTATGCCCTGTCATCCAAAACCGGATAACTTGATATTTGGGTTATCAATAAGATGGAATCTGAGCTAGGAAGACACACAGTACCGTATAAAACTTGTTTATAACGTGTTCTCTTAAATCCGATTTCTAGGCACGACAACTTTTATCGGGCTGTTGTTTTCAACAAGTTCTCACTATGACTTTCCTATCGGGAACTTCATTGACCTTCTCTACGAAACTTTCAAGGTAATTTCAGTGGTGATCATTCTAACTTCTGTCGTCAGTAAGATCGATGGGTTGACGAACGAGTAAAATATGAGTAACACATCACAATCAACAATATGGAACGGAAAGTGAAAATTAAGAGAAATACTGTGTTATTTGTTTCATAATATTTATATGCATGCACCTACAGACTACTACTATACTATTAACACGCGCTACTTTATATAATTTTTTATCAACCTTAAAGGGTAGAATTTAAGGGCTGAAATTTTGGAGAATCTCGTGAAAACTTTCGAGATAAGAATATTGTTTTTCTCTTAGGTTTCTTCTTTGTATCGAATGAGCCAAACTTACAGGAAAAAAGAACGTCGACGTGAGGTTGAATCAGGCCAGATGAAAACATAGTAAAAATTGCCTTATAAACTATGAAGATCGTACCAACTGATCTAGTTCCAATGGGATCATCACTTCATGAAATCGGGTTAATCATAACTTCTGTCACCTGTAGATGGATTATTAAAGCGTAGGCAGGTTTATCTCATCAATTTCCATTTGATGGGTGCTGATACCTATCTGAATTGATATACTTAGATTTTTAATTTTATTTCATTACAAACTACTCATACTTATAACTTAGATAAATAATTTATCATAAATTTCGTTAGATAATTGTAGAGCAGAGAAGGGCTACTCAATATGAAAATAAACAACCTTAATTTGCAGCGTTTTTTTTTTTTTTTTTTTTTTTCTTTTTTTTTATTTTTACCCTAGGTATCTTGAAACACAAACTAATAAACTTTGAGTGGCGTTTAAGGCTTGTTTTCCTAGCGACAGGTTTTTTGAGCAGCAGGAACCGAATTTGCCTGAAAAACGTCGGCAGGAGCGTGAAGTATATTACGCTGCATAAAAGTGTTTTCCTAGCGGCGTGTTTTATCAGTTCAGTTGGCGTTGAATTGTGTTGAAGGTAGCACGTGTTTTGTGTGTGTGAAAACATTTACATGCTGCTAAAATGGAGAACATGATGAGAAAGAGAAATGTAATGGCTGCATTGATAATTAAAGAAATGATAGATGGTGACGAAGAAGAAGAGTTCATATTAACAAAATATGCCAAAGTAAGGAAACGTGTGAGTGATGTATTCTCAAATCGGAGAAATTAAGGAATGTTCAGCGTTTTAGCCAAAAATCATCTGCTTGACTATGAAGAGAAATTCCAAAGATACTTTAGACTGACCAGAGAAAGGTTTGGGGTGTCCCAAGAAGGTGTCCCGCTTTGGGACATCTTGAAAACCTCGGAAATCGAAAATTGGAGCAACACAAACACCGGAATTCAAGGAACTGCGCCAGCGTACTGCGCAGTTGACTCCTCCTCGAGCAGTCGGGCCAGTCGCGTCAACGCAACACGTTCTGCGCTGACGTGATGCGTTCTCTAGGAAAACACCCTAACTAAATTCAAGGGAATCAGTGGTCGACGTTGAACGCCCGGCGTATCACGTTGTCAACGGCGCAAAAAACCTGTCGCTATGAAAACAGGCCTTTAATTTTGTTTTCTTGATAAATTACGAAGATTTATTATTGAAAACAATAAAACAACACTTTCGACTGGCAAAAAATTTCCATTTCGCCCAAGTCTAAGATTGCAACCCGCAAAACGCACATCATCTGTTAACTGTGAATGGTTTTCAAGAAAACCAAAGATAGAGTTTGAGTTTCGTCTTCGGAAACGAAAACTAGTCTTCATGTTTTTATTTTTAACGATATAGTAAGTATACGATGTATACAGTCAGAGAGTCTGCTTGGTACAAAACGATAGGGAAATTGAATCGTTGAACTCCCTGGGTTGTCTGGTTCTCTCACCTAATCGTAGGTTACTGGTGCGGTTCTTGAAAAGGACTAGTATTTGAAATGAATGGAATGTTCTTGACACAAGATTGGTATAAAATCACCCTAAAAGCCGATGATCTAGGTTGTATTCGTTTGGCCTTCGTGTGATGAAATCCGAGCGGACCGATCCCTTTCGTACCAACCGAAGGAGAGGCAGAATACCGACCTTGGTGGAGTCCCCACTATGACAGACAGGGAAGCCTTGTTTATTATAGCCCGTTCAGATGGAGCTGGTGGCTCGGAGAAAGCTGCCCGCCACTGCCAAACTACTTTCCTTGAACTGACCGAACGGAACCGGCGCGGCGTCTACACTTATCTCCCTTTCCGCCCGCCTGATGTAAGGACTTCTTTGCTGGGTTTCTCGTTTCTCTAGGAAAAATATCCGCGGAGGTATCAGCGAGTGGTGTTTGAAGCAACCACAAACTCGTGAATGTAGAATTTAATTATTAACTATCACTTTGACCTCCTACAACAATAATTTTAATTCATTAACATCTGGTGCGGTTTTCATTAAATGTTTACGGAATGCAGAGTTAAATTGGCTTTAAATGTTTCTACATAAACCTAAGCATACGGATCAGAAAATAGAACCATAAACTCCATTTAGATAGGTAGTTAGAGTTTTGGGGAGCAATACCACCGTTCACTCTCAATATACAAGTTCCCTTCGAAGCTTTGGTATACAAACATCCCTTCGAAGCTTTGGTATACATACCTCGAAGGATACCTAGGTAGTTAGAGTTTGGCAGAGCAATATCATACTATGTGACAGGTTGTTAGAGTTCAGTATAGTAATACCACTGTGCAGGAAGCTTGAGTAGTATTAAAACCCTGTGCTCTATCAGGAATCGTTCGCTGCAGCCATGTATTGCAGATTGTACTCATTGCGGCCAACGTCAGTACCATGAAAATTGGGTACCCAATTGGATGATAACCATCGCTTCAAGCGGTTAGTTTCACACTTGAAACTGTTAAGGAGCTTCTTATTACGTTTCGTAGTTACCGACTTGCAGTCTCTAATTAATATTCCCTTGTCAAATTTCATCACTTTATCACATAATCGCTATGTATTTATATTTTCATTGTAAATGTAAAACTGCAATAAAATTGAATATTAGAATAATGTAAGTAGTAGTTTAAGGTTTTGAAAATAAAAACTATCATTTGAAAAAAGCGGGTAGGCTCAAAAATACTTAAGAACGTCCGTAAGAAGGTGGTGTTACTTGAAGTTGCATGTTAGAGTCATGGATTTTTATTTCGAACACAGATAAAGCGATATTAGCAGGCAGACAACCAAAACAACATGTATACAGAAAGTTGGAAAAGAAGCGTAGAAGAATGTGCGACACCGTGTATTTATACCTATTTTAACTATGAATAAACTATTGAATTGAATGAAAATCAATATTGATTATTTTTTGAAAAATAATCGCATCCCAAAATGCCGAATTTTCATTACCGACGAACAAGGACCTATGAACCTAAAGACGAGAGGCGAAACAAAAATTAAATTATTCTTTTTCAAAACTTCTTGTGGGTTCACATTACCTATTACATCTCCCACACCTTCAAGTCTACCCAAGCGTGGGAATTAAAATCGCATGCAGGAAATGAACCCAAATCAAGTGACCTTGTGGCCTACTTTTCGCCAAGATCGAATAACCTTGGATTCGAAACTTCTGCGGTCGACTGCTATCGCCCACCGCAGTGATGAAAATTCATAATGCCAAGATACAGTATTCGTCTTTCTTTTTATTTTAATTTTTTGCTTCCGAGTCTACCAGCGTACAGAGGTCCAGAATCGCCAAAAAGCACTTGAAACTCAAATTTTTGAAGTATTATTCCTCACTCAGTCGACCTTAAATACGTATTTATAACCTTCTGAGGAGGTTACGTATTTCTTGGAGGTTTAGGTTCTAGCGATGGTTCTAGGACCATCATAGTTTTTTTCCCTATTTCAAAACTGATAGCAAAGATATTAGCCCGGAGCTCACTCAGTTGATCTAGGGAGCTTCAGACATTATAATTCATTTCTAGATGTTTCAAGAGGCCTCCATTTCAAATTACAGCTTCATAGGTTGAATAGCAAAGAAATTAGCTAAATATTTTCAATTTCACTAGATGCTTCAAGAATCAAGACCATTAGTTAGTAAACAAAACATGAGAACTGTTATGCCCATAGCTCTGCTAGTCGTATAGTCGCAGAATTATAGCGTATAGGAAAATGTTAGTTGAGAGTTTTCCAACGAGTGGTAAAAGATTTTGGTAGATTAAAGAGGGAAGAAGGTGAACAAACTTAACAACGGAGTCATTGTATGTAAAAATGATCAGAAAGTTTTACGTTACATTACGCTTTTCCATTATGTTTTGGGTGACGCAAATTGTAATAATTTCCTACCGACGATAGCCATAGTAAAGACATGGAAATGTCAAAACACCGCACCTCATTGAATTGTGCATATTGTGCCTAAAACTATCGGTGAAGGAGTATCTCAAAATCGACTGCTTATCTTATGTAACCGCGAGATCAAAATTAAATAATTAAAATCTCACAGGAGGAGTCACGTCTAGTCCTTCGCAGCAAATTAGTGATCTTTGACATGACTACCTACTATTGATAAACATCGATGTGGCAACTGTAATTGAATCCATATCGCAATACCAGAAAGCGAAATACGCCTCTGGTAAGGTTGAACGTACTTAATTAATCGTTTCGCAACCCTCCTCAATTTTCATACAATCAAACGCTATCGACGGGGTCGTCAAATCAATAACCGACGGCGTTGTCAAGTCGTAAAATATAATTTTTGATATATGACCTGTCACTGAGACGTCTGACCTTTTCTTAGACCTGTATGAGAACCACCAGGAGCCTGTTAGTCGACGAGCGCAATCGTTAAATCTTTTCTGCGGCAGAAGTTTTCAAAAGAAGAAACACACCACAATTCGTAAAGTTCACTAATATTACAACGGAGCCCCATTATTCAGAGGTAGAGCAAGGCTTCAGAAATCATGATATAACTTATCATTAGGCAATGCTTTCGTGATTACTTCTATATTATTCAATAGTTAAACTTTTGTTGGTAATCAACCAAGAGACAAAATTATCAATAAATCTTCCTCAATAATTTGTAGGTTTTCGTTTTCTTGATTGGTAGAAAATCGAATGAAAGGTTTATTATATAAACATGTCCAATACTTTGATATTAAACAATTATTTTGTCGTATTTCACTAATGAACTTGAAATAGTGCCTTTCCCAATCTTATATATATATATATATATATATATATATATATATATATATATATATATATATATATATATATATATATATATATATAAGATTGGTCGTGTTTGTCTGTCTCTCAGGAACGGGTTAAGCTATACAGAATTCAACTATACGGGTAATAGTCATCACTGCCACAGTTTCTTGTTAACTCTATCGAATGGTCTGGGGTTGTACGAGAAGAGCTCAAGTCACACTCCAGTGAATTTCATCGTTGCCAATCAAGGTAATAAATCCAGGTATATCCATAATATAATAAATAAAAGTTTCAGGTATGCAGCATGATCGTATGAGAAAAAAGAAAAGAGAGAGTTTTAGTGAAAAGACATTGTTAACTACCAATTTTAGTGACAAAAAACTTTTTAAATGATATTCTGGGATTCAAATAAGATTTTGAATTTTTAGCTTTTATTATATATATATATATTATATATACATATATACAGATTCATTAATAATGGTTCTACTGAACTATATATAATTATTTGGGAGAAAGAATTTTAGACACATAAATAGAATGAAAGAATTTTCTAATATTTCGAGCAAGTCTTGATCACAGAATAAAGAATAGAAATAATTTCATGAGTCCTGGTTGCGTCTTCAATTTTTGTATCCATGCCCGCGAAACAGAATAATTTGTGGAGCCATTTTCCGAAATTCATTAATCATTCAAATTGAGGTCTGTTAGCCCCTAAAACCCAACGATGAGCCCTTCCGGACTGCTGCAATTGACGATCATTAGCCGTATCCGGCATTCTGCGTAACACTTTTACTCCAAAACATTCATCAAAAGATGCGTCATGAGATCGTGCATGGACTTTAACAGGGAGTGGTCTGGGTTGATGAACTGAGGCCCTGTGATTGTTCATCCGCAGATTCAGGGTTGTGGCTTTTCCTACGTAAAAAGCTGGTCCTTCTTCGCATTTCTTGCATATCAGCTGGTAAACACAGTTCTTCGACTGGCATTCTGCGTATCCTTGACATCTGTAGGCATGTGATGTATTGGCCGAAGTGAAAGTAGGCTCATCAATAACCAAATTGCACAACTTGCACCTCGGACGCCTACATGGAAATAATCCATGTTGAAGTGGCTGCAAAGGTTGTGATTGTGGATGGCGATGGGACAAAATGTTCCCTATATTTTTGCGTTTTGAGTAGGCCACTCGCGGTGTTTCACAAAAGATGTATCTTGTTTGTGGGCTCGACGCCAGAACTGATTGGAGTTCCCGAAGAATTCCGTTGATTTTTTGAGCCCCGAAGAAGAAGGTTGTCACCAATGAAGGCCTCTCGAGGGCTATGTTGGTAGTTGAGTTGCGCTGGGACGATTCTATCACGCACACGGTTTTCTGGATAACCTCTCTCCAACAACTTGTTTCTCAAACCAGATAAATATCCCTCCAGATTCTCTTTTTGATTGCAAATTCTATATATTATACGGCTATATATTGCCGTATAATACGGCGATTCCAGAACAAAGTATGTTACTGCGTTCCTAAGTCGATGCGTACCGGTACTCATCCAATAACGACACCCACAAGGACCTCCGAATCCTAATGATAAATAAAGTCATCAATACCCAAGCAATAGCCCATCATCAGAGGCTCCGAGGTCATATCATTGATGATCTTCTCAGGCGTCTGAAAGAAGAAAACTCCACGATCTATGCAGTAGGGAGTGGAGTTTAATGAAAACTTTTGTTCAGTGAGTGCTGTGATGTGCTCTTGTGAATCTTGTGCGTCAAAAGACACTGAATAGTTCAATACAGTAAACAGATGTGTTATGTACCACAGTCTCGTTCCAGTGACTGATTATTATCAAAGAAATGTTGCTAATAAGTCGTGGTGCTTGGTGGTTATATGGTTAAAAAATGTTTTTAGTAACAATTCTCACAATACGAGGGACGATCAAAAAGTAAGAATACAAGACATTTTGCGCAGCAGGAAAATTTTTGTTTTTAAATGTGGTACCCCTGCTTGTTGGACGGGACCATTCTGAACAAAACAAGAGGTCCAGCGTTTCAGTGCGACCCTTAGTTTGTCATTGAGAGCTTTTTGAAATGTGCGCTTCTGTGAACGTCCCCGCCACCTCCATCGCCTTGCCTGCCCGATGCTGTGTGCGCGAAGTGATTCGTTTTCTTTTTGCTAAAGGTGAAAAACCAGGTGAAATTCATCACCAGGGGACCACAATCAACGCCAATGCGTATTGTGAAACTTTGAAAAAATTGCGTCGTGCAATTCAGAACAAACGGCGTGGCATTTTGTCGAAGGGAGTCACTCTTTTGCACGACAATGCCACCCCTCACTCTGCCGGAAAAACGCAGTCTCTCTTGGTGTCAATTCGGTGGGATATTTTCTCCCACTCCCCGCATAGCCCAGACCTTGTTCCTTGTGACTTTCATCTGTTTGGCCAACTGAAGGAATTTTTGGGGGGGAAACACTATTCCAATGACGAGGACCTCAATAATGACGTTACCGTTTGGCTTGAAGAGGTGGCGGGAGAGGACTACAATGCAGGAATTTCGAAGCTCATTTCGCGATATACAAAATGTTTGGAATTAGACGGCGACTTCGTGGATAAATAATTATATACCTGAACTACCCACCCTATGAATTTCATTGATATAAAAAAATTTTTTGAGTGAGCTAGAGCGTTTGTATTCTTACTTTTTGATCGTACCTCGTATTACTCCGATTCCGATGAAGTTTTCAGGAAGAGTTGCAGTTTAGATGTTCTCTACGAACATTAGTATTATCCTATTATTGAAGGTAGGTATTTACTTATGCACGGGGGCAAGCGTAATATCCTGTACACACTTTGCTTTCCCCTTCGAGGTGATTGGTGATTTGATTTTAAAGACACGAATTAGGAGCAATTTTTCGAAATTTGAAAAATCAATGACATTTTTTATTCCTCGCCTTCACCCGATGTGACATCACTAGAGGACTACAACTGAATGTATGGGTAATGTTCGTTACCCAACGATATAATGAAAAGAGTTTGAGTCAGAATATGTGTTAAATATTAATGAGTTGAAACGCGAAGAGATTTTTCGAAATTGAGGAACGTTGTCTCTTACTGTAACGCAGTTCTTGTAAATATCCTATTAGTCTTTCAGTGTCTCATTACCATACAAAGTCTCTCTTCACCTTCCCTCAACAATGAACGATCTCAACCTATAAACCCGATGAACGCCTCTTTCTTCAAGTGAAATCGATTATTATTTCATTGGAGCTTGAAGGTTTCTGGGACAACCCCCTTTGCCGGAAGAGAAAGGAACGTTTTCCGAGATCGTGTCTAGTATTGTTGTATTTCGTAGATAGGTCATTGAAAGCGCCCCGAAGAAATCTGACCCTTCACCGCTAAAAACTCAGATAATACTTATAACCACGTATTCATGTAAGCAGTCAAAAAGGATCCAGGAAACAAATCACAATCCATTGCATCCAACTACCTTCCCGAATATGTGACGTTCTGGCGATTGAGCTTTCACGATTGTTCGTTTTTACATCCTATACCACAAAACGATTCAAAAAATACTTCTTTAGGTAGAAAACGTGATATTCAATCTGTTCTATTACGTGATACGTTATATATAGGCCAGTAAAATTAAATTGAGAAAGTGGTGTACCTGGAAATGATCTGGGGAAAGCCAAAAATCATTTTAAAACCGTTAGTAAGGTTTGAAAACAAGTGATCTGAGTTTGCACCATCACAGTGAGTGTGCTAAACTTTTGAGAGCCAATAAACACAGTGTAATTTTGTAATTTTCTGTTTTTCGATTATAACTCTAGAAGTTACGAAGCATCGCTGATGAAATCTTGACCTCATACAAATTAAAAGAACATTAAATTCTGCATCGATTGAAACCACCGACTTCAAAATTTGCTCAGTTTATAAGGTAATATTCAACGACCAAAAATCTACTATTTATTCCATTGTTACGCTCACTCCCTCACCCTAGTACCCCCTGTTTCTGGAAATATAGAAAATTTTAACTTAATTTTTCTTGAACTTTAGAGCGAGCAAAAATGTTTTATCAATACCTACAGATTTAGCCTTTGATGACAACAAAGGAGTTCCTCATATCGTCAGGGTGTATGATTATGTTTTGACAGTGGATAATTGTTAAAATTCCATAATTTCGAGAGAAAAAAAAAGCTACTTGGGTGATCTGCGGAAATCTGAGGGATGAAAATGGATGTTATCATTCCCAATTCTTTATTTTTGTTTCCTCTTTTTCCGTTTTCAATTTATTTTGAAAATGTGTGACGATTTTTGTGGAAGTCCGAAAATTGAGTGTGGAGTACAGAATCAGCAAATGGTTATGGGAAATCGCTGGTACTGATCGCTTGCGTATACATTCATGTATATTACTTATGGTTTTATACATATTATATATATTTTTTTAATAAATATTAAGATAAATGCCTCAATTTTCGTGGAAAAATGAAAGTTAAAAGGTCAAATGGAAACAGTAAGATGGCGACTTTCCTGATTTCTACGATAAAAACCAGTCCTATGTAAGACGAGCATTTTTATTTTTGATTCTAGTTCCATCTAGATTGTGTTAGTATAATAGTTTTGCGATTTATTGCGATAATTTGACATGAAATTTTGATTTAAGATATTGAACCATTAGCTGTTACCTAACTCGTGTCTTGAAGATTTGAATGTGCTTTGATTTTAAAATTTTGTTGAAATAATAATAGTAATTTACCCACGAGGTGTTTTTTCTCGTCATCCAATGAAATAGACAAGTGAAAAAGGTGGGATTGCAACTGTTATCGGAAACTTTTAGATGCGAAAAAACGTTTGTACCAAAATCACCTTGCTTGACAAGGATTCGTACAACCTTGATGAGCTCTTGATAACTCTAGGGATAAATCCAATTTTAAAGTTGGAATGAGCCACATTCTTATGTACTAAATGCACATTAGGACCAGTGACGTTAAGACTCTGCATGGTTACACATCCAAATGTAAGAAAACTGTAGCAAAGTCACCTGCTCCCACAGTTGACGATGTAGAATCTACTCCTGAAGCGGAGTGGGTCTTAACCCAGAACACCCTGTACATGCATTGACCAGTGATCTGTGCAGAAGAGCTTTCACATACAGAACCAATAGACCTTTGTGTAATAATTTGCAAAGATTTATCGAAAATGTCAAGACGACCCGGATGCAGGTTACAAACCAGAAGTGTGGCGCGATTAAGAATAAAATCTCCGCATTAAATTTTTAAAAAACTCCTCGGGGAGAAAGTTGTAAAATCCATTCGCTCCCGTATAAAAAGGGAGTTCCTACCAGTTTGTATATGGAAAAGGCATTCAGGTGCCATAAAGGTCAAACAAGAACGATGTCAAATTAATTCCCTTTCAAAGGTTGACGTGCTAAGATGAATTGAAGGCTTTCTTCACAAACACTTAATGTCATGTTTACATCTCTCTTGACTGTATGCGAACATCGAGATAATTACAGAGTATCGTCGATGAATAGCAATACCAACAAAAAAATGGTGCTGTATGATTAGATACTAAACACTTTAGGCGTTAATATATTTATGGGAATCAAAGCCGAACAAGGCATCATTTGATTGCAAATTCCAGAGACCCATTCCCACCATTTTTGGATGGTTACATAAAAAACATGTTTTTGTCGTTGGCCATTCTTTTGCTTTACAAAAAAAGTTCAATAAACATGATCGACTTATGATAATACTACTGACAGCCGAAATACACCTGTATACTATACTTACTTCGTATATTTACATTTTACATGTTGTTAAGCTTCTATGTTACCTATATTTGATTGAGAATGGTTGTAACTACACTTAACAATAAATATTGTATTATACATATATACGGACCTGTATATCTTACATTGTTGTTATAAAATATAACTGTTAAAGTATGTGACGTTTTAAATTATTATATTTAGAATAATGGTTGAACACGTTATTCTAAATACAATGATTTATACATTCATATACTTTTTGCTAATTGCAATTGAATCCATTGCGACGATAAGATTATGCTTCTTCTGCATACTTGACTAAATTCTCAATTTTTCCCGTTCAATATTTCGAGCAAGTTACATCTTCACATCGAACTAGAGCCGAAATACTTCAACCTAATGTAGCCTAATATGGGGAACATAGTAAGAAAGTGCTCCGTATTTGATCTGTGGGCAAGTTGCAGAGTGAGAACGAGTAGATTCCATCAGGAATCCACAGTAAATAAGAGGTGCAGCAACTTACAACGACATTACCCATAAGGCCATCTGCTGATCATCTTACGATAGGATGACCATGTCATGTCGCAGCTCCTTGTATTTATAAACCATGGTAGTCACTATCCCTCGTCACACTACCGCACCAACTCCCGTCTCTTATCTCCTTCTAGCCCCATGAGCAAGCCAGGCATCACAAAGAAGTCCAGAATAGTTCCAGGATAACTAATCTCCACATGCACATCTACTTCGTAGTCTTTTCGAATTCTGGATATTGGTTTCTGTGACTTCAACACAACTAACTTTTTTTAAACATGGAGAAATCATTAGATTTTAACTGAAAATAATTTATGCGGGGATTAGCGAATGAATAAATAATTTAATTTCAACCTTCTAGAGTGAACAGGACAGAATTTCGGTCACTCAGCTGATTAGCCTGAAGCCCGTCATTTCATTCGTCTCTTAATATCAGAGAGACTCTCTATCAAATTTCAACTTTCTAGGGTGCATAGGAGATCATTTAGCTCATTCAGCTGCTCAGAACGAAGTTCGTTACTACGCAATAGATATTACTCAGCCAATCGCGACACAGGGCATCATTTCAGACATATACCTCCCCCCACCCCCTACCACCCTTCGAGTTTGAATGAAAACTACCATGAGAAATCGACGTTTAAAAAAATTCACGTTTGCGCACTCACACAGAATACTACGGCAATGAAATATATACGGCATTATTTAGGAGCACAATCCCTGAACATTTCCATTAGTCGATCCATTTGTCTCAGAGTTTTGCTTGTGTCAATTAATTTCAGTTTGGCACATACACAACAGTTATATGTCAGGCAATCACGATTCATTCCACTGGCATATTTCTGGAGCATATACCCAACGAAATCGGACCAATAGATCATGAAAAAAGAAATTCACGTTTGCGCTAAGCACAGGCTACAATTGATCTGCAGGCAATGAAAGTTATAGGGGACTGTCTAGAATCCCAGAAAATTCCATTTGACTAAAACTAAGTATAGTTTTGGGCGTAACTGCTGCGATGTATTTTGTTGACAAACTAGATAGGTACTAAGCTGACATATGAAAATTAGTAAGTAGCTGAGTCCAATTGGGCTATTGGGCTTGTCCCGTAATAAATAAATGAATAAATAACATAATCAAAAAACATTATAAAAGGAAAAAAGTCCAGTCATGCAGCATGACCCCATGAGCGAATTTTTGAAGAATATTACCGATTTTTACAACCAGCGAACGGCATTATTTCTATTTTTGACTGATTTTTCAACTTTGAAATTTTTGAATACTTGATACATATTCTTATAGGAAATTTTACGCTGATTCCGAATATACCACATGTTAGTATGCTGAAAAAATTATTTCGCACGACAAATCGCAAAAAACAGGCTATTTTGAAATTTTTGACTACATTTTTGAAAATTTCAACCCGAAGATGTAATCCGATCAAGCTGGCCAACGAACTTGAACTTTCGTTTTGTGCCCTTAACATTTTAAAATTTGTTTGAAGTTTCTAACACAATTCTACGGACAGTTATCGTCTGGAATGACACATACATACATACATACATACATACATACATATATACATACATACATACATACATATATACATACATAAAAAAATGCGTTAAACTTCAGAATATGATTCAGAATAGCCTGAAACGGATTTCTGCATACTTTTTTTTCAAAAATTCACATTCTACAAATTTTGAGGCGAGAGCAATAGCTTAATTTTCTTCAAAAATTCGCTAAAACGGTAATTATAGGAACTCTAGTCCCTAACTAGGGCTTGTCACTTGTTATTATTGCGCCACAAATGTGCGAGTTAATTTGATTAGTCGCAAAAGAATTGATGAATTATTTTTAATTTAATTTTTATTTTACAACTTTTACAATTCATGTAACGCATAACGATAAAGCCTGCTAAGTAGATGGGGTAGCTTACTCACATAATGTAACATGGACATATTGAATAAGTTGATGAATAAAGTACGAGTCAAAATGATTGAATGCAAAATAGAACAGTAACTGCAGACATGCTAATATACAAAATAAGGTTATTCATTTTTGCGCATGCGCATACCGAGCCATCGATTCAACGGAATTTACTCCATCGATGGCGATGGAATTAGTTCCTACTAATATAATAACAAATTACTACTAAAATAAATATCCTTATTGTCTAGAGGTAAACCCGCATAGTCCTCGAACATTTCATTAGAATCACTCCATTAGTCTTGGAGTGTCTAACAACATTATTTTTGTCCATGCGCAATGGTTACCTCTTATACAACATGAAATAAATTGGGCATCTTCCTGGGAAACCCCCCCCCCCCCCCCCCAGTTTGAAGGAAATCAGGCCAGTGTATAATGATAGCCCAACGTTGTAAGAAATTTACGTTTGCTACACGTTAGCTAAATTGCGTTGTTGAAATTCGATGGTTATGAAAGTTACAGGAGGCCGTTTAGGACCTAATCCGCACAATCCCTGAAAATTTCATTAAAGTCGGACTAAAACTTGGCATAGTTTTGTGCGTGAGTAGGATTTACCAGAACAGACAGACAGGAACCAAACATTGATCGGCCAGCTTTAAAACGCAAGAAGCAAGGAAGTAAGGAAGCAAAGTAAATTAAAACAAAATTAAAATTAAATACATCTATTACTCAGTCAATAATAATTCATTAGAAGGTATAACACATTTGCATTCTTTATTTGGTAGCTTTTAAGTTTGATAACGGGGAACATTAATTTTGCCGTAGTCTACAACCAAATGCAGACCCATTACGAGATGCAGTTGCGCGGAACCCGTTATCCGTCCAGTATGTTGGCGTCCGCTTTCGCGCGGCGTTTGACACACTGACTTGATTCGCCCCACTAATTTCTCGTCCTTCGGATATTGACAGGTTCATTATCCAATTAATGGCTTACCTGTCGATTTAACCTTCATATTCAACCCGTTCTTCCAGCCACGTGTTATATTAATTAGTAAGTAATACCCACCTGCAATTTATGAGCATGCATACCGATCGTTTGAAGTTTTAAACCGTTTATTTACGCCTTTTATTTTCAAAAAAGGGAGCTTGAGCTTTTGAGGATGGCTTCATATGTTTAAGTTTATGGTTATTCGTTGTTTATTTGTTGTGTTGTGTACTACCTATATGGCATAATAGAATCTATTTAGAGGGATTCCTATTCTAACGTTTTGGTTTATTATTTCCAATAATAAGCCTATGTGATCGTACAGCAAAAAATTTTTGTAACCCCCCCTCAAACTTTGTCACTTTACGTTTCAAGGAGCGTAGAATCCAAATTTGAAATGTCCGTCCCCCGTCCGCCGTCCGCCGTCCGGGCCATAAAAGCCTAGGAATTGACTTAAACAACCCGTTCTTTCGCATATAGACTCCATTTGGGGTATAGTTGGTCCTAACGTTTAACCATCCCGATCGCTTTACTCGCATAGATGCTATGGGCCAAAAACGGGCGAAAAAGTGTCTTTTTCGAGGCTTTGAGTGTGAGACTTACGAGGGGGGTGGTGAGGGGGTGAGCGGGGGGTGGAGTGAGAGGAAGAACAGAGGTGGATACTAGAAAAGAGACTGGCAAAAGCCCCAGAGCATGCTGGTTACCATAGCTGGCTATCTGATTCAGAAATAATAAACCATTATGTAATAATTTGCAGCGTTTTTCTACACAAGATAATGCCGTAGTGAGCTTGATCGTAATGCCATGTACTCGTATGTTTCCATATACAATCAGTATTTTTTTGTTCGTGGTGTATGCGCGAATACAACATTTATCATTTAAATATGAAATTCGGTATGCACGTGGTTAATTCATTGGGGAGTGCCATAGGCAAGGTTAAAATGGGCTCTGTTCAGCTGAGTAAGCGCTGATGATGTTAATTTCTTTGATTCTTGTTGCATCATACATTGCTGCTACGTATATTAGATGAAAGCATGGAGTTCCAGCTCCTATCCTACTAAAAATTATAAGAAATTTAGGTGCCCCCCCCAGAGGTGCAATGGGGGCCTAAATCCTCATAAAAAGGTAGAGGAGGTAAAGAGGCATCCGTCAGAGAGATACCACCCCTACTAATGAGCTTTTAATGACCCATGTTCGGGGAAGGTTGATATTCCTGTCACCAGAAAACCATCCGACGCCAAACCAGCTGTCTAAAACGATCGAGAACAGCGCGTGGTTCCCATTGATTCCTCAACGGGACGCCGCCAACGCTATCTCTTGTGCTCTGACGGGAGCTTGATGGACCTCTCAGGAGGTAACTCTGTTACAAAATCTACAGAAACTCGCTGGCTAATTATCAATAAAGATCAATTGGCCATATATCCTGAATCAGTCAAAAAACCTAAGTCGGTAAACTTGGTTCCTCTTCTCTATATCGACAACATGATTGTGTACATATATCATTGATATGTAGGAAGCATTTTGAGTAAGTAAATTCATTAGATAATTTACTATTAATTATCTATATCTCAAAAGTAGAAGGAAAGCATTTAACTATTTCGCGTTTGCGCACGCGCAGGGGCTATTATTGATCAGATAGTGTGTTTCCCAAGGTAAATATAAGGCGAAACCATGATCAGATGAAACATTAAAGTGGAAGTTGAGCGTGTTGCAGTGAACACGTAAGAGCATGCGCACTATTGATCGTACAATAATGGAATTCATACATTTAAAAAAATCTATTGTTCAATCATCCCCAAAGCTGAGCGTAATCGAACCTCTAGGTCGCGGATATTGACATTAAGAAGACAAGGGTCTAAGTCTAACTTATTATATCCCCGAACAAATCATCAAAAACCCTATGAGATTAGTTGAGCGAGGATATACGGAACCAATTTTTAAAATCCTCTTGATAATATATATGTTCAGCTTAAAATTGTGGCGTTTGGGGGATTTGAAATCTTTAAAAAAAAAACGCGTCGGTATGTTCTCTCCAACATTGACCAATCCAGCCGCTGTTTCATTCTCCTAGCTCCCCTGTCACTCACATCTTCATCTCACGAGAATCTCTATTTTAAATTCTCCACTCCTCGTGGCACGTTGGCGTCACGAATTATGAAAATTTGTACTTGAGTAATTCCCCTCGTTCTTGCCGAAAAGTTGAAATAACATAGTTTCACTTCTTAGAGCTATTCGACTATCACAAATACGTTTTAGGTTTAGTAAACACAGCTATAATTCAGTTTTTATTTGTACGCATTTTAAACGTTTTCTCGAATACCTACTTAAAACGACCGATAAAAGATGAGGAAACTTGTTTGTTAACCTCATTCTGCAGTGCGTTGAATGGCAACTGTTGTTGGACAAGTAAAACTGCAGTAGAACCAAGGAATTGAGCATAAATTTATATGTATATGTACTTAAATCATATTGGGACCATTCATCAAATTCATGGTCAGTCTGAGTCTGACTGATACGGAGAAATAAAAGTGTTTACTCCTTCCTGAGCTAAAACATTCACTTAGGTAGTGAATTTTGAATTTTAACGGTATTGTAAAACTTATTTCCGACACATTTTGAACTTAGTTCAACTCAAATCGAACAAACTACTAATTTTGTATTTACAAAGTATTTGGTAGGTACTATATCAATTATTTTAAATTTCAACCTTGGAGTTTATTAAAAATGATCCCAAGATGTCAGGCATACCCTTTTTTGTGATTTTTTAATCAAATTTTGTATACTTTGGTCCAGTAATTTTGGAGAAAAACTTCAGACGGTGGACGGAAAAATTTATGAATTTGGGTAATAAATCACTTAAGGACCGAGTTGGCCTTGAATCATTAGCATCACTTTCAATCAACTCTATATGGTAGAATTGAAGGTTGAAATAGTATTATTGTATATATATATACCTATACAGGGTGTCACTAGAAATTATAGGACAAACTCGAGGAATCGATTTTCGAGCTGATTTCTGATCGAAATTTGCTCATGGAGAATTATTTTTAAACTTAACTTTAAACTTAAATTGTCATTCGGTGTGTGACTTGTTTATGTGGATGTACTGAGGTTATGATGTAATACCTTACAGAGGTATTGCATCCTGCAAAATACGGACGGACTCGTAAAATGCCAGAACATAGCATCATCATCACCAGCATTCTTATTTTCATCATCGTATTGATGAATTTAGGAAGGAAGAAAATTACCCGGACACAGCGGCTCCATCCGACCAAAACCGTTTCACGTGTTTAATCTTGGCGTCACGTGAAGATGTGAGAAAGGAGAAATCTTCACTCCTACAGCTGCTAGCGAGAGCGTTGGCATGGGAACGTTGACAATCTCTTGACGACGACCACATTAGCAAAATATGAAAAATTACGGTAGCAGCAACAAGGAGATAAGTTCACCAGAAAACTAAAAGGGTTCTTCAGACTTCAGAAATAATAATGCCTACTTAATATTGCCACAGAATCGTTGTAGTGGTCTATTTGCTTCCGTAGTGCCAAAGATAGAAGACTCTATATATTTACATATCTTGCAAAAACCAAAATCTCTGTTCACAGTTTTGATGAGATTTCCAGGGATACGTGCGAGTTACCCTCTGTATCGTCCCCTATCATGTTCAACGTCATTAGTCCATAAAGCTCGTGCGCATGCGATAATTTGAACTTTCTTAAACACGAATTTCTCAGTATAGTAGGTAGCTGAAATCCACCGAATGGTAGTTGTAGAATGGTCTCAAGAGGATTACTATCTTAGTAATTGAATAAGCTGTTGTTACTATACGCATGCAGAAAATTAAAGTTACGTCGAAATTTTTTCAACGAATTTTGGGTACAATCTCAAGATTCTGGTATAACATGAAAAGAGAAAGATTCCCTCATTGTCATCGTTAATACCTCTTACTTTAGAGCAGACAGTACAGGAATATTAATTATTAACATAATAGGTTACTTCTTGTCATGCCGGTTAATTATTTTGTACCAACTGTTACTAGAAAACTGGAAGTTACACTACAACTCACTCAGCAAACGATTTGTTAGTGACTTTGATGCTAACCCCAAATCTTGTTATCAGTAGTACATTAGCTCTGAATTACGTAGTCAGTCATGACACTTCTTGAAATCGTATGTGAATCCCTGCTAACGGTCGATCCAGGAACTGGACTTAATTCATAATTGTTGGGATTATTTGACAATACAAATTCTATATTGGTTGATTCGACTTGCTAATTGTCTTTCAGTATTGTTAAGCTACGAATATTGTTCTGTACTGTTGAACGGGATGCTTGGTGTTTATTTCCAACCCTTCTACTGAATCCGAAACCAACCTCAAAAACTCAAGTACTTACGCCTTTCCGTATGATCACAACCGTGACCACAAGTAAGGGAAAACAGACAGACGACCTTTAGTACTTATTGAGATCGAGCACCTAGAATGTATTGAAAGTGTTCCAGAAACATGGCATCAGGGAAAATGTTGATCACATCTGAAAGGCTTTTCAACACACAGTTCGTTCACGGACTGTTTCATACCGCTGTGCTGGCGGTTGAACGAGACTTGGATGCAATGATATCGTCAAAATTCGAAAAGCGAGCAGATGTTTCTGACGATTAGATTTTCCGATGATAACAATGGGAAACATTTACCTACTTCCATTGTGATCTCAATCTCGGTAAACTGTCAGGGTTCACATGACAACCAAAGCTGAGAGGCTGGGAATCTAACTGCTATTGGAATAACAACTAGCTTTCAGGAGTTCACTGCCGAAATCAACAGAGGCAAGATACGATTATTGATATGGACATGTCTTTTGGCTGGGGGTCAAGGAATTTTTCGCGACACTTTTTTTTCTCCACACAAAATGCAACGCTCCGGCACTTTAGGTTATTATTAACTCGAAAAGTGAAGGCTAGGTAGAAATCAATGAGGTACTACCGCAATATACTTCTACAAAATATGCATGGACAACTGAAGGTTAACCCCTGCATTAAACCTTCACCCCAACAGAGTGAAAAGTAATGTCCATTCTTACGTTTCCAACATTCCAACAGAGTGGAAAGTAATGTCCATTTTTACGTTCCCAACATCCCAACAGAGTGGAAAGTAATGTCCACTTTTAGTTACCCAACATCCCAACAGAGTGGAAAGTAATGTCCATTTTTACTTTCCCAACATCCCTACAGAGTGGAAAGTAACGTCCATTTTTACTTTCCCAACATCCCAACAGAGTGGAAAGTAATGTCTGCAACTTTGACATATCCATGATCTATCGGTTTTCCCCTCAAGGGAGAAATTTATATATATGGGTCATTTTTTCTCCTTAAGTACGACCAACCTACCTGGGGGTACATACCTTCAACTAAACTGACGTTCCATCTCATTATCTTTTTCAATGTACTAGGTCATCAGAATTTTGTTGAAAGTAAGTCATATATGATTCCACTCACGTAATATCGAATCAAATTCCAACGAATTTTAAAAATATCCAATAATTCGACATCAAAAGGTGACAAGAATTATTTTGAAGAATTATTTGTAATTCATTAAATAGGTTCATTCAGATTTCATAGATTTAATTATTCAATAATATATATCTATATTTATAAAAATCAAATTATGTATGTGTGTCCTTCATGTTCGACCAAAATTATGAACCAATTTTGATGCTGTTTATTAAAGCATGCCCTTTGCACACCAGAAAGAACGATAAGATAAATAGAAATTTCGCCACTCACTTCTTGCAGCCTTAAAATCACCATTCTATTGCAAAACCGCGTTTGCTTCTGGCTTCATTCTAAATGCTTCACTTCAACAATCGCTGATTCACTTCGACAATTTGATTAGGCCGAAGCAAGAATCACTTCTTTTTTTAATAAACAATATACGATATCATCAAGGTGGGTTAAGCGTAAAGGACTTTCGAGAAAAAAATTTAACTACACCAAAACGATTTTGGTGGGTTGAGTCGAGCATGTTCAATTCGTACAGATAGATCATCAAAAATATAAAAATATTAGAAACGCCTTATTACCTGCAGCAATCTTGGCCGGGAAGAGTTTTAACGTAGCTAACATTATATTGAGGTTGAAGGCTTTAAAAAAAACGCTGCGAATTATTTCACAAAGGTTTATTATTTTTTCAATTGAGTTTGATCGTAGTTTTAGTTGGCGAACGTCATAAGGCCCGTCCAGACTCCTCGGCATGTTCTATTTCGAGTGGCCACAACCTATACTTCTATAATTATATACGCATGTTTATATTTCTCAATTTGAGCTCCTATCTATTCAAATAGTTATTGCCTTAATAATAGCATTATCAAAGTACGTACGAAAAGTCGAGGTAGCATGAGGAAAAGCATTGGTATTAACACACAAATATGACCAAGAAAAAACATATATTCATGCCTCGAAGGAACGCCGAACCCACCTCATGGTGCCGCGGTGTATTATATGTGTATAACACGTAAAAGTAATAAATGTCCATTCTCATACATCCCTCTGCTACGCCTCTGGTCACCCCAGACACCACAAGGTGCCGCGGCGCCTCCTCTCACTCCACCTCCCGCTCACCACCCCTCATCACCCAAGAGTGCCTGCCAAGGCACCCCGTGACCCCCTGCCAAGAGTGCCAGGCGTGCGTGCGTGAGTAAGTCTAACACACAAAACCTTGAAAAAGACACTTTTTCGGCCGTTTTTGGCCCATAGCATCTATGCGAGTAAAGCGATCGGGATGGTTAAACGTTAGGACCAACTAGACCCCAAATGGAGTCTATGTGCGAAAGAACGGGTTTTCTAAGTCAATTCTTAGGCCTTTTATGGCCCGGACGGCGGACGGCGAACGGCGGACGGCGGACGGACATTTCAAATTTGGATTCTACGCACCTTGAAACGTAAAGTGACAATGTTTGAGGGGGCTTATAAAATTTTTTGCTACACGATCACATAGGCTTATTATTGGAAATAATAAACCAAAAGAGCTAAATATTCTCTTCTGTTCGCCCAAGGGAGTTGAACATTGACAGGGTGACCATCTGGGATATCAACAGACGAATAAAATGACCAGCTGAGTGAGCTATAAGCTCTCCTTTTCACCCTTGGAATGTGAAATTTGACAAGGAGCCTCTCCAGGACAATGACGGGTTCCAACCAGGTCAGCTGACTTAGCTAAAATATTTCCTATTCACCTCAGGAATTCGAAATTTGATAGGGAGCCTCTCTGAGACATCAAGAGACGGATTAAATTATGGGCTCTTCCCTGATCAGCTGAGAGAGCTGAATTCTCTACTTTTAACCCAAGGAATGTGAAATTTGACAAGGAGTCTCTCCCGGACATTATGAGACGAATGCAATGACGAGTTCCAACCAGATCAGCTTACGTAGCTGAACGCTCTCCTGTTCACCCAGGTAATTTGAAAATTGATAGAGAACCTCTCTGGGACATTGAAAAACGAATAAAATGATGGGCTCTTTCTTGATCAACTGAGTGAGCTAAATTCTTTCCTTTTGCCCTTGGAATATTGAATGTGACAGGGAGCCTCTCTAAGACATTATGAGACGAATCCAATGACGGGTTCCAACCAGATCAGCTGACTTAGCTAATTTCTCTCCTGTTCACCCTAGGAATTTGAAATTTTATAGGGAGCCTCTCTGGGACACCGAGAAACGAATAAAATTATGGCATCTTTCCATGAACCATCACTTACAACGTTCGCTGTTTCTTTCAACGTCTCCAAAAGGTGGGACAATACCTACATCAACAGAAGCTAATTCGCCTCCTATAAGTGACATAATAGCGACTGTTAAAAGGGAATTGGAAGAATCTGAAAATCAAGATGTACAGCTTAGGATTAAGAAGTATCGTTTACAAAATTAATTGCACCATTATGAATCAAAATGATAATCCCTTACATGCCCGTATTCCCCTGTACACGTTCTACTTTATTATTTATTTTCAACGTCTTCTTCGCTTCAATTAGATAATAAATTTTAATAAATAAATTATTGCTATTTGTAACCATGACTGTACGAATAATATGTTAGGCGGGACAAAGTCCGCTGGGTCAGCTAGTAGATTGAATAAAATCCTCAATGGGACAGGCAAAACCGTTATCGAAAGTAAAATTATTAAATGTGCGAACCCATTATCGTGCGCATTAAACTGAGAAACGATCATTCCACAGTAAAGGCCCTTTTACGATTCAGGAAATACTCCGGTGCTTCCTCAAAGCATGACTCTCGAGAACCGGGGTTCGAGGATTCGAAGAATTTTCCTCTCTTGGAGTGTATGGACTGCAGACAATGTGCTTATTGTTGACCGACTTCAATAGCTCAAACCGTTCATTCAACTTAAGCGCAGTAATTAGGATTTTTTTAGGATAATTTATTTAGGATAATTTAGGAATTATTTTTAGCTGTAGTAAAAGATGCGTAGGTTTATGACTGCAGATAGCCATTACAGTGTATAGCTTGACAGAAGTATCACCAATTTCAATTAAAATACGTTGTATCTTATTCAAAAGTGGTAGAAATACGTTAGGAATACCAACATTTACGTTACCAACATTTTTCGTTTTATAATATTCATATGAAAAAGCGTTAAGCGCCATGAATAGTTCTAAAATACCTCAAAACAGATTTCCACGAAGAAAGTTTTGTAAAATTGTCATTTCAAAAATTTTGGAGACATTGCAATAGCTTAATTTTCTACGAAAATTCGTTAAAACAATATTAAAAATCATTTGTGTTGCCACCCCTGTCCAGATTAAATCAGTGTTTCGTGTGCAGTGATTCAGTGATTACTGATTATTTTTCGTTTGCGTTCTAGCTTAATCTCTGACTGTATCAATATTTACTTTGTAATTACTTCCATGTTTTTTATTGAATTTGTCACTTATTTGACCTTTAGAGTTCTTGTCTTGTCATTTATGTATGATATTTATAGTACTATAAAAGGGGAGATGATCCCCGTGTAATCAAAAAATAAATAATAAATCATGTTCTTCGGCTGTGGGTATTGTATGTGCCTGCTAAAAAAGCAATCGCCACTTTTAGTCGCGATCTGCCAATAAAATTTTTCCGGTAAACCTTTTCGTCAAAATAATTTATAATAGGTAACAACAATGTTTTCAACAAATTGTTTACTGCTAACATTTTGAGTAAATATCTTTCGATATGGTTTCTCCTAACAGCATGTATTAGGCAAAAAGAATGATGGTATCGGACGCTGAGCAACACCGTCAACCAAAGAATCGTGCGGATCCAAGACCTGAATTCTCATTTGCTGCTTCAAGAATAGTCGGGCGTCCGTGACTCGATTTTTTTCCCCATTTTTTTTTTTTTTTTTTTTTTTTTTCAGGAAGAGTGGAATGACGAAGAAATTAGAAACCCAGAGGCCTGATGTCTGCGCGGCAATGTGTCGAAACTCTTAATGGGATGATTGACATTTCTGTAAAAACCCCTCAGACGTGTCAGCTTTCAAAAATGGACGATGTTTTTGACACCGGCCTTTTTGACTCACGCCTATTTTCTGTTTTAGTGTTTAGAGTCGCATTTAAACGGAACGAAGATCATGTAATATGAACGAAATCTTTTACGAATAGTTGGAATCCGAATATGGATTAAGAAACATGGGGGTTTCTGTTTTTTAAACACACTCAGTGCGTATTGAGTACGAGCACGAAATTGCCAATTTTTCGTCTGCGCGAAAAACTACCTTTTGGGAGTTACTTCTAATCCGTTTACCAAGCAATTATACGTTACCTGGGACACCCCATATTATATAATGACCATTAATTTGAAAAAAATATGTGTGTGTGTGCTTGTGTGTGTTTGAAAAAAGTATATATACATCAAAATATGCACAATTATCATGGTATCGGGCACAGCTATACATAACTTCTATAGCAATAAAACTTGGCTTTCCCTAATGAAGTCGCCAGGGTAAACAACTTTATAATTAAGGAAAAACCAGACATGCGTCGAACTTTTCACGTCGAATGTGGATGGTGTGGTAGGTTCAAGAGTAGAAAACTTTCGATAACAAATCAACGATACCAAAAGAATTTTTGTGGGTCGAACCGTGTTTTTCTTCCAAAACAAAAATAAGTAGAACTGATATTCGAATGCTATTAAGGGGCGCCGGATGGTATATATATACGGGTTTTCCAACTTTTCTTGGTCAATAATGGACCGATTTTGATGATTCTTGTGGCAATCTACTGGTTTTGAAATTCCCCATAGAATCGTTCCTCTAAAATTTTCGAATTTCAAAATTTTCAAATTTTGATGTCATTTAACAATTTACTTTCAAATTTCGAGGTTTGAGGGACTTAGAGGCTTCGAAAATAGAACGAACGCTGCAAGATTCATTGAAATCGGTCAATTATTGGATGAGAAAAGTTGAATAAACCGTTTGATCTTACTTTGAATTTGAAGGGGGCTTTGAGCCGTTTTTTGGATCGGACAGAGTCCGCGCGTCTACCGCTAGGTACCACTACATTCGAGTCACTCACCATTCTTGCTCTTTTGGTTGGAAAGGCGCCTGTCAGTCTAATTTCGGAGACCTTACGGCACCCTCTTAACTGCAGCAATGTTGCTCGTCTCAACCCACCAAAACCGTTCTGGTATCGTTGAATTTGTTATCAAAAGTTTCGACGCATAAACCCACCGCATCCACATTTGACATGATAAGTTCGTCGTACGTCCCGTTTTTCCTCAATTACGATGTTGTTTACCCGGGCGATGTAAGAGAGCCGAGTTCTAGATGAAGGAGCAAGTCTAGAGGATTGCAGTAAATCCTAAAACCATCCCTGAAACTTACTCGCCAATTTGCGTGCACCCTGCATGAAAATCTGTGCAACCGTTTGTACATTTAGAGCCAACAAATAAACAAATTTTCTCTTTCATAATACATATACATGGGAATTATGATGGCACGTAATGGGACATGCAAGAGAAGTGAACCGGCACAAATATTTTCTATACATAATTGAATTCGGTCATATTCAACTTGAGATGCTGAAATTTAGAAAAATCTGAGAGCTGAATTACAACTTGAAGAATCACTTTAATTAACAGACTTCTCTGTACATGGACTGCTCTGTATGTGGTAGAGTAGGTCCAATATAGCAACTTGAGAACCATTCTAAGCTGCTGAGTGGGTGGGCTGTTAGGGATGGGATGGGGGGCTGTGAGTGAGCCCCTAATTTTGTTCCAATCCCACTTGAGATGCTGAACATTGGAATGGGGGCTCACTGTGTGTGATAGTGTATAAATACAACTTAAGGAATCACTCTAATCAGCAAAGTGAGCTCTGGAGCTAATTTGGTTCCTATTACACTACAGATGCTGAATTTTAGAAAAGGATCTTTCTGGGTATGGTACAGTTATAACTTGATGAATCACTCTAATCAGCAGAGTGAGCGCAGTAGCTAATTTCGTTCCAATCTAACTTGAGATGCTGAAATTTGGAACGGGGATCCTTTGCGTGTGGTAGAGTATAATTATAACTTAAGAAACCATTTATTCTAATCAGCAGAGTGAGCTCTGTAATTTTGTTTCTGTCTAATTTGAGATTAAGAACTTTGGAACGGGGCTTTTCTGGATTTCATAATAAGTAATTACAATTTGTGGAACCTATCAAATCAGCTAAGTGGGCTCTTAGGCTAATTGTGTTCCTTAAGATTCCGAAATTTGGATCAGAGCTGCTCTGGGTGTAGTAGATATGACTATAGTTAGTATTTATGTGATGATACTCTGTGATCTACATTCATGTCTTGGACAAGCGAGCGAAGCGCCGGACACAGCTAGTAGATACTATATAGAATCAAGTTGGATGGGAACAAATAATACTCACCATGCAGCCCAAGTCTTCATCAGCGTAGAGGCCAGGGAAGTGTTTTTGGTCGCCGCAGCTGAAAGACGTGTCAGGGAGCTCAACTTTTGACGTGAAGTTGTCGTCATAGTTCTTGTCGTAGCTGACTGGATAATATTCTTTGGGTGCGTTCATCACTCTGTTCGGCCCAACTAAGGGATATCTCGTCCTCACCTGATTGGATTAAAGACAATCAGTAAGAAAATGATCTCTTAATAAAATAAGTTCTAAATATAACTATTCTGAAAGTTTCGCGAGTCGCAAAAATTTAACATTTGCGCAGAGGTAACATTTGTTCAGTAAAAACCGAAAATCATTGAAAGCTCAGAAAACTATTTCACAAAGATTTATTATTTCAGTATTGGATATCCCTTGTGTTCAAATCATGTTTCCTTGCAGCTAACATGGTCATGCATATCGATTCTAGCGCTGGCGGTGGCGGCTGGCGTAAGCTACGGGTAGTACCTAGTGACAAACGTCTGTTCAAAATTCATCAGCCTCATCCGATTGTTTTTGTTTTGATGGGCTACTACAAAATTTTTCGGCTGAACAGATTCCATGTCACTAATTATCATTGAAAAATATCGTAATTTGAGAAAAATGTACGTTGTGATTATTGTGTTGTTTGTAAATGGTTGTTCCAATCACCGGACGAGTAAAAGTCTGGAGTTAGGTAGGGACTACCTTTTCCTAGGTCCTATGAAACTGATCAAAGGCGGAAGTGGATTCTTGCTATAATTCGGAACTGAATGCTGACAAAGAATTATTATTGAATTATTCAAAGAAAGTTCAATAAATACTATATCATAATATATCATTGGGTTCCTCAAACCGTCAATTATTACACCTTACTGGTCCTTACAAAGAACAGGTCAAACAAACTTCTACGTCTCGTAATAGCGAATAGGGTCACATTTGATTCGCCATTGGATATCTTAGAGAGCATGTGACATTAAAGATTTTGCTTCGTCTGTTCGTCATTCGATCCAATCAATAAAAACGGAAATATAAGATGAAATTAAATCCCAGGAATCTTTCATTCAATTTTACGAAACGTGGGTAACGAATTGCAAAGGAGATTAAAAGTTAAACCTGTTGGACATAACTTATCGGCTGGCCGAGTTCTCAGTCCTGTTGGTCGGTATTCAGGCAGCGTGGCCCAACTTTGATGAAACCCGTCCTTGAAAAAGCCGAACTTACTGGAACTTGATGTACGGCGCCGTTAAAAAGGAGGAAAACCAACTAACATGTCTCACTAACCTGGTTTCTGTGCCCAGCAAAGATACGTTCGGTGCATACGAATCGTTACATCGAGGGAGGTACTAATCAATTCCCTGTAGTGAAATTTGGGCGGTAGTAAGTTGCTCGGTTTCAGAGTGGAATGTTTGAATAAGACAATGGACGCATAGCAGCATACACCAACACATGGGTGTATAACATTCCGTAAGAAAAAGAATTCCAATTCTTTCATTAAAGTAATAAGCAAGCTTTCGTACGCCATTGCAATTTTGTGCATAATTCACACATCTATCTGCATAATTTACACATTTTTGCACACAACAATATAATGATCCAATTGATGATCTGAATGTTTTAATGCTCGGAGAGTTCTGGTTTCATGATGATATTTTAACACAATTTTAGACTGTATAACTGGGGATTTTCTATTATATTTTTCCTTTATTGTCTAATGTATTTTCATTCCTGAGTAGAAGAAAATATTCCCAAGTTAATATGGGGATCCGTTCTCAAGTCACGAAGTTTTTCCGTTTTTGACCATTTGGCCACAACGTGCGAATCCCCCACTTAGCATGAACCAGAAAAATGGAAATTCATTCCGAAAAATGGAAATCAGTAGGTACGGAATGGGGCAAGTCCGGTAACATTTTGTTTCAAATACAGATTTTATTATTTCCTACTATATGTTTCTTTGTTTTATTGCTTTCCATTTCATTTGAAGGAATAAACAGAATTTTTTAATTAGGGACCTCCTGATATTGTGTACGATAAGATTGCAGGAGACCCTCTTGTGTGATATCAGCATAAATTTCATGTACAACTTGATATTTTTTATGATTTGGTTGTATTGAAATATTCGTATTTAACAAAACTTACGGTTGGAGGCCTGCTAGGCTTTGGTGTAGTCGTGGTAGTGGTAGTGGTTGTAGTTGTCGTCGTTGGGACAGCAATGGACGCTAAAAGCTGTTGCTCTCGTAGTCTGAGAGCAGCAGCGATCGCCTCCACGCTGATGTTGGACGCCTGCGCAAGACTCTGGACGGAGTGGCCCATCAGCAGAGGGCTCGGGCTGTTGATGTCCATATCTGGTTTTACGGTGGTCGTCTTGGCCATCAACGCTTTCAGAGCCATAGCGCTTGATTGTTTGTTCGACGGTCGGCGAACGGGCTCCATGATTTTTCCTACGACGATGCTGTTTTTTGGCGGCACGGGCGCCTCATCTTCGCCCATTCCAGTGCCGACTGAGTTTCCCAGGACCTGCAATCAACAATTCATTTTGTAATTCCTCTGCCATACTAAAATGAATAAGGTACGATTTCCAAATAATGGCCAAATAATATTGGTAAACAAGTACATGCATTACAAGGAACCCCTTCCTTCCTTCCCCGCTTCCCTATGTGTAGATTGTATATAATTTTAGTGAGCATTAAAATGAGGGAAAACAAGAATCATGATTTCTCGGAATCCCCCCCCCCCCCCCCCAATTTAACCCCTTGACCGACAGTAAATTTGAAACGTCCAAAGTTGCATAGCTGGACTTAAATCTGGATTGAACAAACAATAAAAACAGTCACGAAAATCAGATGAATACGGTAAAAATATAACGATTTATCGTTATTACCCTCTCCATTCACCCCTCTTTCACCATGAAAATTGAAACTTCTGACACTTTTCCAAAACTTGACCAAATTCATTATTAAACAAAAAAAGAATCACGAAAATCAGACGACGATAGTTAAAACATCATGATTTATCAGTATTACCCCTCCATTCAACCCCTCTCTTTATGAAATTTTAAAATCATAAAATACTTTCCAAAATTATATCGAATCCCTAATGGAACAAAATAAGAATCGCGAAAATCGATCCAGATATGTAGTTTGGGTGGCTCTTGAAAAAATCGGTAATTATCCCCTCCAACCTCCACCTCGACAGCAAATCCGAAATTCCAAGGTTTGTTGCACAAATCTGAAGTTGGACTGGAATCGAACAAAATAAGAACCACGAAAATCGGTTGAGAATAAATTGTAGCCTGGGTGGCGTCGACAAAATTTGTAGAGAAAAACCACACATTTCCGGCATTACCCCCTTATTCCCTCTCTTCCATCTTGAAATTCAAAATTTCCGAGATTTCCTGCCCAACTAGACGAAAATTGGAATTGGATAAAGAAAGAATATCGAAAATCGGTTGAAAATTGTGGCCTGGGCAGCGTCGACAAAATTTGTCACACAAACACACACACACACACATACACCTATGGTTTTTTTCACGGACGTGTCTTGGAATGGTCTGAAACGGATTTGTAGGTTTGTACAGTTGTTTTATGTATATTTTATTCTCATGCTTGGTTTGTCCCCTACCCCCCTGGATCAATGCCAATAGGTCGCCCTTCTATTGACAAAGCCAAGCTTCAGAGGGACGTCCTAAAAAAATCACGATTTATTATGAACTTTGAAACTCCTGACTTATTTTCTAAAACTAGACCGAATTCATAATTGAACTGAAAAAGAATCACGAAATTCTGACGAGAACTGATAAAACATCACGATTCATTGCTATTACCCCCTCCATTCACCCCCTCCTAAGATGAATTTTGGAACTCCTGATATACGTTCCAAAACTATATTGAATTCGTAATGGAATAGAATGAGAATCAAGAACATTGGCCGGGATTTGTAAATTGGGCAGCGCTTGAAAGAATTGGTAATTATCTCCTCCACCCCCTAGACATTGGAATGGAACAAAATAAAAATCACGAAAATCGGTTGAGAATTGTAGCCTTGGTAGTGTCGACAATATTTGTCCAAAAACACGCGTTTTTTCCTGCTTTAACCCCTCCATTCTCCCTCTTCCATCTTGAAATACAAATTTTCCAGGGCACAACTGAACTAAAATTGGGATCGAGCAAAGAACGAATCTAGAAAATCGGAAGAATCGTGGTGTGAGCAGCGTCAACTAAATTTGTTACACACATACAAATGTAAACCTATATTTTAACGTTTTTTTTTTTCTTTTTTAAATTGGTGGTTAAAAATGTCTGTGCATTCTCAAACTTAAACACAATGTAATATAATATAATACGATAAATTAGCTCATACGATCATGCTGCATGACTTGGACTTTTTCACGCTAATTTACAGTCATTCATCATACAACTAGACAAATTCTAGAATACAGGAGCAGGATCCTATCTGATGAGCAGTTGCTTACACAGCTGCTTTGTCCCCATCGGTGTTCACTGCTGATTACTTCTAAGCCAAAAAAGATGCCGAACCACTAAATGCATGATATCAATCAATTTGGGCCGAACCAATAGTCGGATCGCCGTCTCCTAGTACAGTGTATTCATTCACTTGCTGTTTTTGTCGACGTATGCCCGTAAGGAGCTTTTTCAACAGCTTGGCCGATTTTCGCCTATCGCACAACCGTACGATGTAAGTGCGGTGGTGGATTCGCATATTAATTTCTCCGAGACTGAATATGAATTCCTAATGTTGAATAATAATACGTTTCATTTAAATATTATGTGGGGATGTGAACCCTTAATGTTAGTTTCGATTTCTACACCGCTCTTCGCAGCCCACTTTTTTTCTGTATTTGTGAGAAGTATGCGTGGTTCAAATTCCACTGAATGATATAATTTCAAGAGAATGAAACTCACAATGAAATGGAAGCAGTTTCACAAAATTGACATAGAAACAGTGTACTTTTGTTGTCCTTACTTCGTTCTGTTTTCCTGTTAGAAGTTGTAGAACTTTGCAATGGTAGGCAACGCAGAAGTCGTAGGTTATGGTCCGTATATAGAAATGAAATGAAAATCAGCGAAGTCCATTTGAAGGAGATATTCCCCCAGCACATTGGGAGAACTACAATGTTTATTGTTTGATTAGCGAACATCGTTCAAGCCGTTGAAGAAGCGTCACACTCCAAAACGCAGTCAAAAAGAGTGAGAAAATGAATGCTGTGAATAGAAAACGGCGGCCCGCCTACTGGCTTGCCCCAAATTAGATGATATCATGCATTTTGTGGCTTGGCGTCTTTTGTACGTGGAAAATCTTTTTGGTCGATATCACACATTTTTGGTCGTCTGAATGTAAAAGGTTGGAATGTGCGGGCTTCTCAGAATGGAGTCAGTCTATTCGTTCCACTTTTGTTGTCCTAGAGACGCTCCCTGTTAAATTTAAATTTCCTAGGGTGAAAAGGTGGCAATTTAGTTCACTCAGCTGATCAGGGAAAAGCCCTAGTTTGTTCATTTATTGATGTCTCTGAGAAGTGTACTACCAAATTTCAAATTCCTACAGCGAACAAGAGAGAATTCAGCTAACATAGCTGAAAGAAAGAGCATCTGAGTAAGTTGTACCTCGGTATCCAACGGGAGAGAATTTCATTGTTACCCCCGTACTAACAAACCCCCACCAATTGGTCGTAGCAGCTTCAAAACCAAAAGGCATTTCGTTAAATCTAATGAAGCCCATGTTTCAAGTTGGAGGAATGTTGGCATTGTGGGGGGGAAAAAATAAGAATGTTCGAAAAAATGCATTTTTAGGCCACGTTTTAGGTTATATAGAATCGATCTACCGATTCATATTGCATCAGGTGACTCAGGAGGCATAACCTGTAACGGTTTGTCAATGGTACGGTCAATAAGGGTGAGTCTGACGGAGTGAAATACCTACTATCAATTAATCTAATAGGTGACGAGGTGGATTAGCTGGGAACTAGGAAACTCATCAACAGGAAACTCATCAAAAAAATTGTAGAACCCCATTTTTGATTAGTTTTCCACGTGGGGTGGAAACTCGTCAAATCTTCATGAACGAGCGACTCATCAAAAAATGGAATCCAATAAATTTATCCGTTTAATTCAGTTATGAATCAGTATAAATTTTTTTCGACTAGAATCCAGCACTGTCGAGAAAATCCTCAAAAACTACCTTGAAGGAAACTTATCGAAAAGGAGCTGACGGGAAACTCGTCAAAAATGGTGGTAGTAGTAGACGGATATTGGTCTACTTTGGGTCAACAACTGCCATTGTTACTGCTCATCGCCACCATGAATAACTACCTGGCCAAAAACCTTATAACGGTTGGGTCTGGCACACGGTGAAGCCTTCCAAAGGTTTGGTTTGATGACTTTCCTTTCGATGAGTTTCCCCTTAGGAGCGTTTGACTAGTTTCTACAGGGGACAGGAAAGTTATCAAAAATAATTGTCAACTACTTTTCATCTTCCAAATTTATATCCGATTTCTATTTGAAATCCTTTTTGACGACTTTCCCTTCCATTCAGTTTTGACCAGTGTCCCACCCAAAGGGGAAATTCCTAAAAACGCCTCGACCTCACGTTTTTGATGAGTTTCCGTTTGATGAGTTTGTAGGGACCCGATTAGCTTCAGGATGAAAAAAGCATCGACCATCTACGTCAACCACGGCTTCAGTATACTATTGCTTTAACACCATGAAGCAGCCAGGAAAACTGAAAACAAAGGAGACTAGTTTGGAGGACAAGGAGGCGAATGTTGGTTTGAGGTTAAGGAGGAAGAATTAGGATATAACACGAAAACAAGAGCGGAGATCCTGAAACCTGCACCTACGTATCGAACACAGTGAAGAAGTACGAGTTTTTTGACATCAGCCCGATCGTGAACCTGACATCGACCGGAAAGTGAAATCCTGCCTTGAAGTCTCGAAGAGACGAGCCGTGAAGTCTCTTACCAACTTGTACCAAGAAAAGTTAAGTTTTCAAGTTTCTACTATTATAAATATACATTATCATCGAAGAATAAAGCATCATATTCATATTAATTAAGCGTGCATTATACTATTAGATGTACTTGATAGTAAGGAACTAGCATTCATACTCACTGTTGCTACCAAACTAAGAGAATCATTACAACCCCTCCTAGAATATGCAAAGAAAATTAAATTTGAGCCGACAGGTGAGGTCGGGAAGAGAAAAATGTCGGGTCAAAGTTCTACTTTGTTACTTATCTCGGCGCGTATCGTTGCAATTGTTTATTGAAGGCTTGGCAATGCGAAACTTCTGTCTAGCTGGATAATATACGAGTATATTTGCGTAATAATGGGCATCAGAAGAATCTATGGAACCCCATTAAGCAGACATTATTTTGAAACCGCACTAGTATTTTACCAGTCAATGCGATAATGGAAGAAATAATCGTGCAGTGAATTAATCGTTTTTTTGTTCGTTACGCTGAAGGTTACATCTTGTGAGTCCTCAATACCCAAGTGTCCTCCCCAGAACCTTTCACAATCCTCAAGGTGTCCGTGTTCCTATAATCGAACGCGTAAACGAACTTACCGAATCGGCTTTTCACAATGATTACCGGCTGTGCCTCCAACGATTTAAAAGCCATTTTACGATCGCTTTCAGCCATTTAACCTTCACCCCGGCCGTGAAATATTCTCGTCACATTCGAGTTTTTGTTTTTCTTGAATGGAAAACCTTTGTATCATTACTTCATGTGTCAAGGGGGCGGGTTCCGTCCGCAACCTACTTGCTACCAAGGCCCGTTAAAAATTCAGTTACGCAACCTGCTTCTGAGCTTTTACATCGATAATGCGTGTACTTCATTTCTTCATATCGCCAATTTTTCCACAAGTAGATATTGTATATTAATGATATTTGATCACAATATTTCTCCATTATTATTATTCCTTTAATGTAAACAGAATTAATCTTTCTACTCAATACTTGTGCTATAAGCTTTACTGCATTTTATTTTTCTCAACGACTCCAGAAAACGTGATATCTACAACCAGACAACAAGAAATTCTAGGCTTATGGTTATCTGTATGACCGTTGAGTCTTGTCATTGAAGTTTTTCACAAAATTAACATCTTTGTCGTACGATCTGACAATACGGTTCCAATCAGCATAATGTAGTGAATCTAGCAATTGTAGATTCAATTCAGTTCTGATTCTGATATTAGCAATCGTTTACATTCAGGAACGGTTGAAAAAAGTGCGGGTGCATAGATCATCATGAGCGATTTTTGAAATTTTTAAAACAATTTCTGTATAACAAATGTTTTCCGAAATTTGTGCGAATTTTAATGCACAATATATCAATAGTTGAAAACTACCTAAAGCTTAAGAACCTGTTAAATTCCCATGGCGTTTCAAGGGATATATGGGTTAGCATTAGCTTCTTTGCAGATCTGTGTCTGTAAATGTCTTTTTATCTGCATGCCACAATTTGAAGGTATCTATTTGAAATTTGGTTGGCACATTCCTTAGACAGCCAGAATAAGCTGTAATTGTAGGAATTCTGCAGGATATGACATTTATGAACTAAATCACTCGCGACGATGTTGTGAAAGCCTGTTTCTATGAAGAAAGCATAAGAAATAGAAGAATGAAGCAGGTACATTTCCACGAATATCAAAAGTTACAGTGTTGGATAGATTTTAACAAAACTTTATAAAAAAGCATTCCTGTCCTTAATTTTTTTTTTTTTTTTTAAATATATTAAACTCCAACGTTTCTCCTCAGGAACTGGGGCTTCTTCAGGGAGAAGAAAATTCAAAAGTTTAAAATACTTATAGTTTTTTTTTTAATAAAAATTAATTATTTATTTATTTACATTTATTTACATGAGCTTATGAAAATCTAATTTAAAATTGTTTATTTATGTAGGTAACTATGTTTTTCCGTATGTTTTATCTTTTTTCGCTGGTGACGGTAATTATAAATTTAGAGTCCCTCAACCAAATACGAGTAAATTTTGCTCAAGTTTTGAGTGTCTTTTCGGAAGTTGATTTAATTTGAATTTTTTATCTTAACCATTTCTAGAAATATTAGTTTTTGCAAATTTGATTCTCTTCCGACAATTTTGAAACGTTTGAAGTCCATAGTACCTATGTACTAAATCTGCAATGGGCAACCAACGCATATTTTGTATCTTCTTGTCATTGATCCGAACGGACTGAGACGTTTCTTTCACATATACTTTTCACACCCACCACTGCCACATCTGCCAAACCAAGCCTGAACGTTGTTCTTTTGGTGTGAAATCTTTTAGTTTGGAAAATAGTGGTCTGTTCGTATTAAGTATTCGAAATGCAATTTTGGCGTGTTTATAAGCGTGTTTATCTGCCTCCCTTACACTTAAGGCATTGAATAATATTGGAATAATGGTTATTTTTGAGTTGAAGGTACGCTGTTCTGTGTGTTTCTTTGAAGTGTACCACGTATAGTTTGGTTTACCAGAAATTCTTCCGCCATTTTCTTCCTCCACTGTGAGCTGGAGAGTGGGGCAGTAGCTATTGAAACAAGTGAGGACGTCTGGTATAATGACTGGATCAAGTAGAAATATGCTGTCATCAACATATTTCTTCATTATTTGGATTTTGTCACCAAATTTACTTTTAATTAGATTGAAAATTTCTTCCATAACAGCATCGCTTGTAATAGGACAGCGGATTTCCCATGGCTAATCCCATTGTTTGCAAATACACTTGATCCTTCCAAATGTAGAAAGAATTGAACATGCAATAGTTCAATGCATCTAGGAAAGTTTTTTTTTTCTCTAAATTATTTATAAATTTATAAAGTTTTATAAAGTCTTGTTATAATCTGAACTGTCCGAATAAAGAAACATTAGATAGGTTTTGGCAGTAAAGTCATCATCAGTTACAGTTTTTGTTAGTTGTTGTTAGTCACTATTATGATGATGACCTCGCCGTCGAAATCGATCTACCATCGATCTTTATTTTCGTGTAATTACAGGTACTTCATTCTACCTATACAGGGTGGATAAGACCGAGTGTGACACAAAAATTTAGGCGAAACACCATATGAAGAGGAGCAGAATGCGGCATCCGAGTCTGCGTGGTTATGTGAATGATTACATACAGGCGATCCTTCTCAATTTATTTTGTAAACATTATTGCAACCACAATTTGGGACTTCAGAGAAGATTGAAATGATGGGCCTTTTCTTGGTCAGCTGAGTGAGCTAAATTCCCCACCTTTCATCTTAGGAAGTTGAAATTTGATATGGAGACTCCCTGGGTCATTAAGAGAAGAAAATTCAAAAGTAGAAATTTCAAAATTTTTTTTTTTTTTAAATATAAATATTGATTTTAAAGTTTTTTTTAATATTCTTTCACTGGTTATATGCAGAATTTGAAATTATGAGCTTATGAAAATCAAATTTAAAATTGTTTACTTTTATGTAGGTGTTTTCTTGAAATGATGGGATCTTTCCTGATCAGCTGAGTGAGCTAAATTCATCGACAACTTTAGTACGTATCGTCTTTTCCTTCGATAACCTGTTCCTCCAATGTCAATGTTGTTTATAATAGGAGTCACAATGTACCTGCGTGGAGTTTATGGTTACCATGGGTACGTATTGATGGTTTGTTTGGTAAAGAATATGAAGTTCCAAGGTGGAGCATTGGATTCAAGGATGGTTGAAGATTGTTACGGGTCATTGGGATTCCAAAGGCAGGCGTGGTGACTGCTGACCCGCAGGAGCGCAGTGTCAACATCCTTCTGGGCTTTCAACTGATTCATCGCTCTCGAGGACCTTTCCCGATTTCACCTATTGGTTTTACCCTGTTGCCGGTTTGAAAATGCCAGATGATACATCAATCGTCCAGTTCCGCTATTTCTCGCATCAAGGATGTACGTAAAGGGTGACCAACAATATGAGGATTGATAATGGCGGAGGTGGCAGTCGCTTTCCAATTCAGTCATCAAAAAATCCACCCACGCAGCATGATCGTGTGAGCGAATTTTCATAATTTATAGCACATAGATTTTTCCACATCATAATCACTGAACGGCCTCAACTCTGGTACGGATGGATTCTATGCTAGAGCGTATAGACTCAGGATTAAATATTTTCAAGTTTTGTATCGAATAAGTTAGTTGTCAGTGTTTCGCCTATTGGCTTGCAGCTTAAAAAGCTTTTTCTGTCAATTTTATTATGTAAAATAGCGGGTACTAACATGTGAGAATGTTATTATGTTCCATGTTTTACATTTTACAAGGTTTTCAGTTAGACATCGTACTGACAGTTAGCGAGAAACTCCTAGCTTGTTTTTACCAATTACGTATTTTTAGTAACCTAACTTATAACTTTATTTCACGTTTTAAATAATTTTAGTAAACATTGTTTTTTCCCAAGACTTTTGAAAGTTACTAATCTTTAATACTATAAAAGTGTATGTGTTATTCAGCCGAGTTTATAAAATTCATATTGAGTTTACAAAGTTCAATCTGCTTACCGTCCGTCTGAGGTACTCTACATTGTCTTTTAGTCTAAAAAGGGAAAACTTTTATGAATATGAATAATAGACGTTTACAAAAGTAAACTATCAGAATTATTAGCCCATTAAACCCACATTAACCGCCGGGATCATCGTTCCCGCTTTTCGACGACCCATCAGATGTCAACTGCCTCGTTATTTAGGTGAAACTTTCGCTTTCTTTTTCATACTCAACGACTCAACTTGTCGGGATTTCCCCTGTATATCAAGGACGAGCCTGTTCTGTGAAGTTATGGCAACTAAATATGCGCGATCTAGCACTACGCCTACATCTGTGAAATTTCTTTCCTAAATTAATCATTCATGTATAGTTCAGTGGCACCATCAACTTGTATATATATATATATAATATATATATATATATATATAATGTAGTTCAAATGGCCTTCGAGAGCACAATACACAGATGCGAAATTAAGAAACAACCAGTGAAACAGAAAGAAACTGAACTTCACAAACTAGATCATATATATTTCGGCCAATTTGCTTTTTTCAAACATAGAACTAACAATTAGGTAAGTAGATGTTGGGAAATTTTACGTTGTAACGAAATCATAAAAACAGGAGCTATGGAGTTGTCGTGGGGATATATTTATTTTATTTAGGCAAATTAGCCGAAATACGAGCTAACAATAAAGTAATGTTGGGAAATTTTACGTTGTGAAAACGAAATGTTACAGAAAACTGGAGCTATGAGAGTTGTTGTGGGGCTCAATATTAGAAGATGAATATTATTCAGTGCAATATATTCCATAGCTCCAGTTTTTTAAGATTTCGTGACAACGTAAAATTTCCCAACTTCTGCTTTATTGTTAGCTCTATATTTGAAAACAATTTACATGGATTGTGAAGTTCCTTTATTTTTTTCTCGTTGTTTCTTAATTTCGCATCAGTGTATAAATATACTTGATCAGATACTACATTTACTTTCATACTTCAAATTAAGGTCATGTATAAAAGTTCCACTCATAGGTACAGCAAATTTTCGTAATTTTTCGGATTACATTTCAAAAATAAAATTGTTTGAAATTTTAACTCATTGTGTACACAGCGATTCTCAACTATCAGAATGGTTTCTAAATAAACCATTCAAATTGGTGGTTAAAAACTGTTTCTAAATATTATTCTGCTCTATAAACAAATTTTTGGAAGTTTTAAATTTTTCGAATTGTTATCTTGTTTTCAGCGCGTTCTAATGAACTGTAGATACATTTTTAAACTCAATTCTGAGCAAATTTTCTGATTTTTTGTTCATAGTTTGTCGAGGTTTTCTTTTTTAATAATTTCACTTAAACAAATCATGATTTCATCGCTATTTCTTTTCTTAACTAATTCCAAATGTATGTTTACTTCATCAACTAAATTACTTTTACTAATGGATCTTTCACTTCTTCCTGCTTTGTTTGTTTCTTTTCTTCTGGTGTTTCACTATTGCTTACAGTACTGGTATCCACTATCTAATTTTTTATGAGTATCCATGCAGTGTAATGTTTCTTCTCCCAAAAATAAGTAGCAATAAATAATTCGAATTTCAAAAAATGTTCTAAAAATTACTAAAGCTGCTGAAAAAACGTTCATCATATATGATTTAGTTAAATATTAATCAGAATAAGTTATTAACTACGTACTAGAACATCAAAAAATTGTGCAGGGAATTATGTAGAAACATGTACCTATTTAATTAAATGCCATTATTATGTAGTAAAAAGTCGATAAAAACTTCAAAAAACTGTGAAAATCCAAAATTTTGTTTGAATAGCAGAATATTATATAAAAATTTGCCAGTCAGAAAGATATTTAAGAATTTGGACATAAAAGTTGTTGTTGAGAAATTTGTGCGCACGAATTACTAAAATGTCAAAACAATTCAATACAAGTATGAAAATTTGCTCCTACAATCATGGCTACACGACTGGAACTTTTCTTGATTTTTTTAGCAAAATTTTTGAAATGTGTGTCATTTATTGGTCTCAAAAAGTGCTGTACAACGAATAAGCCCTTTCTTTTGGAATGATTAATTTGTTGGTGAAAGAATACATTTTTTATTTCACTTCTAAGTTTGTCTGGAATGACAATGAATAAATGTATATACGTATGAAAAAGCGCTCAAATTCATCAATAGCTGCAGGATGCCACTAAACGAATTTCCATGAAAAAAATTTCGATTTTTCAAATTTACGAAGCCATTGCAATAGCCCGAATTTCGTATTGGTCATCTTTATAGGGTCCGCAGACGCCAAGTTTTATCCCGTATTTCTCTACACCACAATATTAAAACGTTAAACCGGTTAATTTTCAACTCCAAATTTGTTTCAACTTATAATTTTATAATATGGACAGTTCGAACGCTCATTATTGGACAGTCAATCACCTGTTATTCCTCATATGACATCTGTATATAAAGATTGCCCTTATTTGTATATCCCAATAGTCAATCGCACAATACCTCAGTACTTTTCAGTTCGGGATCGTAGATCACATCTTGGATACAAGGAAATTCCTTCCATAAAAGCTCCCACGCCATTTATGTTACGAAAGTCCGTACCATCCTATTACCATAATCCAATATCATCAGATTGGATGATATCTTGGTTGTTGGTGATGAACGAACAAACAGCTGAGAATTTCTCACGGTGTCGTTTTGTTGAGTCGTTAACATATCTCACTGGTACATCCCTACAGCCGGTTCCCAAAGTAAAACTTCGTAACTGTTTCCTGTTTGTATTCATAATGAGGAATAAATACGCTGCAAATTATTACAAAAAGGTTTATTATTTCTGTATTAGATAGCCCTTCTACTCAGATCTCTGGTCCGTGATTATTGAACCCCGTTTATAGTACCTATATTTATTATCAAAACTCGGGGCTTAGCGCATCGTAAATAATTGGTTCACTGCATTACAGCGCCAGAACCCCACAATTTTACGCTTTTGGTTTATTATTTCCAATAATAAGCCTATGTGATCGTGTAGCGAAAAATTTTTATAAACCCCCCCCCCCCTCAAACTTAGTCACTTTACGTTTCAAGGTGCGTAGAATCCAAATTTGAAATGTCCGTCCGCCGTCCGGGCGATAAAAGGCCTAAGAATTTCGCTTTATTCGCATAGATGCTATGGGCCAAAAACGGACGAAAAAGTGTCTTTTTCGAGGCTTTGAGAGTTAGACGTGTTAGACGCACGCCTGGCACGCTTGGCAGGGGGTCACGGTGGGTGGTGAGGGGGATGAGCGGGGGGTGGAGTGAGAGGAGGCGCCGCGGCACCTTGCGGTGGCTGGAGTGACCAGGGGCGTAGCAGAGGGGTGTAGGAGAATGGATATTTATTACTTTTACGTGTTATACCCATATAATACACCGCGGCACCATGAGGTGGGTACAGCGTTCCTCCGAGGCATGAATATAAGTTTTTTTCTAGGTCATATTTGTGTGTTAATACCAATGCTTTTCCGACGCATATTTAATAACAATACATATCCTCTTGACTTTTCGTACGTACTTAGATAATGATATTATTAAGGCAATAACTATTTGAATAGATAGGAGCTCAAATCGAGAAATATAAACATGCGTATATAATTATAGAAGTATAGGTTGTGGCAACTCGAAATAGGACACGCCGAGGAGTCTGGACGGGCCTTATGACGTACGCAAGCCAAATAAAACTACGATCAAACTCAATTGAAAAAATAATAAACCTTTGTGAAATAATTTGCAGCGTTTTTAGTAAAGTTAAGGAACAAAAAGCTCTATGACTTAGTCATATTCCCATCAAGTGGAAGGGTTGCATAAACTGTAAGTTGATTTGAAGTTTTTTTTTTTTTTTTTGCACATTAATTACAAATAATTAGTATTTTAGTAGGTTGATTGGAAAAAAATCAGTCTCAGAGGAGCCTCTTCCGTATTGTTTTCAATCCTTCCATAGGCGCTCTTCCAAATTTCAGCACCATAGGTCGCCCAGGACAGGATTCAGCCTTTGAGGTCCCTCAGCTGAATAGTGCGCCTCCATAACTTGTAAATGTATTCCATTTCAAATTACATAACTGTAAGTCAATTGAGAAAGGAACTAGCTTTAGGGGTCCCACAGCTGATCAGAGTCCCTCCATATTTACAATTATATTGTACATTTAAATTGTTGTAGATGGTTTACGTTTCATGATGCGTAGAATACTCAACGCAGAAAACTATCTTGTCTACAATCATTAAACGAAATCCATTATACAACATCTAAATAGATGTAACTGTATAGCCGTACTAATACGCCTACCAAGGAGACATTAATTAAATTAAATAGAACACCTACATTTTTCTAGTACTTCTGCAGATAGTTAACAAGACCTGACCTGCTCACTAAAAATCAATGAGGTCACCTACCTACGCTTCACAAGTTCATCTATAGGATACAGAAGTTATAATAAACTCAATTTCGTGAAGTCAGAATTCCATTGGAATTAGGTATATCAGTGTATTACTGGTTGCGATTCACTCGTGTTGACGTATTTTTTCTGGTCAATGATTTAGCGCTTAGGAAAAGCTAACGGTTGACCGTACCGCGACCGGAGTGGCTTCATTCGATTCTTTGGGCGGGCATCTATAAATGAAACTAAAACAAGTAGATCCGCGGGAAATAGGCGCTTCCAGCGTTGAATAGGAGACGATATGGCTTCGGAGATCACTCAGCTGAACGATGACAGTCGTCTTCAGCATTCTCCCCTTCAGCCTCTTATAGGCAGCAAAAGAATAGCGAATCGGTTAGGTCATTGTTTACGTGCTGCGCTCTATCTTGTGCTTCTCATGTTCGGAGCCCTATTTGCGTATGCCGTAAATAAATGAAGAAAAGCTTCGGACAGAAAACAGCTGTCGGAAGACTTTTTTTCTTCTTTTTTTAATTTTTGGATTCTACGCGTCTCAAACGTAAACAACAAATTTTGAGGGGGGGTGGGGGGATGGTTAAAAGATTTTCTGGGTCGATTATAGAAAATGATAAACCAAAAGCCTCAAATTAATACATAAAGGTTTATTATTTCTGTATTACGTTGGCAGATCCCGGGTATATAATTATTAAACGAAGACCACCCATGTCATGTTTTCTGAAGACAACTGCACTTATACCTACTGGTTGAACTGAAAACAGCATTAGGGAGTTTTTGCAACGCTGAGTCGTAGTCGAGTAGAAGGAACTACGAATAGAAATGGAGCATAGCGCATGCGCGAAAAATGCTCACTGTTAGCAGTCCATTCGTTGTACAAATAGAAAAATCCTATTCGGAGCTCAAGAGAAAGCTCGGAGCTCCGAATACATTTGTAACCTGTAATGCTATAATCAATTTGATTAGTTCCTATTTCAAGGTGGCATCACATGCACATTGTGATATATTCGTGATTTTCAAAAAAAGGTGGTTGTTTTGTAGGATTCACCCTAACTTAAATTATGCTGATACCATATAATAGATTCTAAAACTTCACGATCTACCATTAGTCCGATTTCGTTCGAGGGTATTTGGGTACAAGTCTTAGGACGAATTTTGTTGAAATAGGTAACTATTGCACCTGCCAAACCTGAAATTTGCTGTTATAGACGAGCCTCCGATACTGATGGATCGATTTTGATGAAATGGGTAGGGATCTTGCCATATTACAGACAAAATCACAGACAGAAACGGCTGTCTTTGACCTTTGTCGTGTTTTAGCAGGTATCCACATCTTCAACAATGAAACGTAATTGGTCCAGGGAAAAAAGTGTAAAATATCGTACATATGTAGGTATGGGTACAGGTAGGTAGGTACATGTTTAAAATATAGATATGCACATCTTGTCGTTGTCATGTTGAAGTACCCGAAAGAGATTCTCCTAACCCAAGGCGAATTTCGATTATGCCTTAACAACTACCTACCCTTCCAAGTTCCCTTCCTTCTTCTACTACATCTATTTCTAGTGAAAAACTTAAACCACAGATAAAGTTGTGGCCAATTTGATACTTCTTTCATTATGAAAGAATTCATTACACGTTAGGTAATCTATGACTCGGGCTTAATTATGAAGATTTGCAGTAGTGTAGTCACGTTAATGTGACTTTTGAGTCGTTTCATTCGATCGTAAGAATTCCCTATTTGTACAGTACGACTCAGTGGTTAGCTTCTGGTTGGCTTGCGCTAGAAAACTTCTATTCGTACGACTCAGCTGAACGACTCGGACGGAAAACTGCAAAAACTCCCTATTAGCGAAACTCGAGACCCACGATTATAGCCTGCCGATTAACCTTGAAGTAATGAGTTTACTTTAAACATGGAAAACCGCTTTACTAAGTGGTTGAGAATGTGATTTCACATAGCCTAATGAAGGATGCCCAAAAAAACAGTAGCAAAAAAGCAAAAGCGAAGCCCAAACCGTTTAGCAGTCACCCATACGGCATTGACCTTTTTTTAATGAAAAAAATTAGGTTACAACAGGTATTAATAAAAATTCTGATACTGGTTGCAACTTACAAAAAGTTCCAATCATGCAGCATGACCATATGAGCAAAATTTAATAACATATTGCATTATATTCATGTTTCAATGTTTTGAAATTTGAGTGCAATGAAATTGTTAATTACTAATTTTATGGAAAAACAACTCGCTCTAAATAATATACCGCGGTTCAAAAAATATTTTGGTTTTTTTTTATTTAGCTTTTTTGCAGTTTTTATCGATTTTTCATCAAATATTAACGAAATTTAAGTACATTTAGCGAATTTCCATAGAAAACAAAGCTACTGCAATAGCTCCAGAAAATTTAAAATGTTCATCATTGAAATCAGTTTTGAGGCATTCCGTGACGAATCCTTGAGTTTCATGGTTTTTCTAAGTATTTATATATCCTTCCGGACGGTAACTCTCCTCAAGATTGAGATAAAAATTTCATTCTTGCGCCAAAAAATGAGTTCGTTAGCCAGTATTTTTTGAGTACACTAAATTGGTCAAATTTGAAAAATGTGCTAAAAAATCACTAAAAACTTCAAAAAAATGTTCTATTTATATTTTCAGCAGAATTTTAGTCAATAGAATTTTATTAAAGATGAACATTAAACAATTTATGCAGAAATGTTGAAAAATGTACTTTGATTGTGATTGTGATTGATATTTCCAAAATATATAAAAACTGCAAAAAAATCTAAAAATCCAAATTTTTTTTGGATTGCCGAATTTAACTAAGAACTACCTAGTTTTTTGCCGTTGATAAACTTCTATTGGCTAATATCCTGCAAAAAATATCAATTTAACGTTTTTTAGCCAGATTATTTTCCGAGCTTGTACGATCGAATATTTTCTTTAACTATTGTACTATTGTTGTAGGTACTTTAAATGCAACTACATTGTTACATAAATAGCTTTAATGGCAAAAAAAATGTATTCTAAATTGTAGTCTGCTTTTCAAATTGTGATTTCGGATTCTTATCTTTTCTACAGTTCTTGTCAATTTTCCAGCACTTAGGTACGTACATTAAAGTAAATTTTTTCCACATTATTTTGCGCATAAATTTTTAAATGTTCTATTTTATAGTTGATAAACTTTATTTGAGTAAATCCCTAAAAGCTTTAAAATATAAATTTAACGATTTTAAGCCGTTGTGTGCCATTTTTTAACGATTTTTAAGCTTTTTTTAATATGAGCAATTTATTGTACTCAAAAAATACTCATCCTTTCATTTGGATAGCTCAAGTTTTGGTGCAAGAACGGATTTTTTATCCCAATACTAACGAGAATATCGTCTGGTACATATGCATAAAAATGATGAACATTATTAATTATTCCATCAATCTTTATTTTCTCATATCCACTCGGATCTAGTCGTCTGATCCGAGCCATTGCATCAGCTTCATTTCCTTCGCTTAAATCATATTGTTCTAATCAATTGGAACGTTCTGTCAGGAAGCAGTACAAATCATGAAGGGGTATTTATTGACAAATTTTCCACGGTTGAAAATAGGTATCTCGAATTTCCGATGCTGAACTCTTAATTGAGGGCCATTGTAGAATATTGTACAATAATGCCGACTGTTTTCAGCGAAACCAAACATTGTTTGGAGAGATTTACAAGCATGGTTCCGTCTGTCTAGATTCCGCCACCTAGATTTCGATTTCACTTAATCGAAGTCTTCCGACCTTTTTAGTAAGATGAAAATTCTTCCTCTAAATGAGCTCCACATCGGAGCAGAGCTCATTTTCGCATATGCTCAGAAATCATATCTGCAAATAATTCGACATGGTATGGCTGCAAGAGCTGAGGTCGTTGGACTCTACCAAGTCCTAAAATTGAATTCTGTGATGGGACGGGAGTCTTGGATGCATTGTTGTCCCAAATTATCAAACGCAATTGAAGATAAAATGTTGGACAATTTAAGGCATGGGTCAATCTCAATATTGTAAAAGATGTCTTTGATACGTAAGTTTGAATTGTTTATTTGATGTTGATCATTTTTCTTGCGATTGCAAGTATTGAAAGGTTTTTTCCTTTTCTTCTCTCTTCTAGTTTTCCTTAAATTATAGAAATTTTGAAAAATTGTAAATATTGGAAAATGTCAAAGAAATTTGAAAAATTCGATTTGATTTTTGTTTTTGGCTATTATGTTACTTTTCTGGGGGGGGGGGGCTATTTTGTACTCCTTTACATTAAAAAATGTATTTCTTATGTTTTATTCTATAAAAAATAAAAAATAATTTTAAAAAAACTTAATGGTTGTGTAAAGGATCTATTTATGTTCCCATCTCTGGAAATTAGTATATTCACTGACTAAGAGTCGGAATATTAACCTTTCTTAAATATTAATTTCTTTCGGTAAGAGACATCGTCCACTCATATTTTTCAATAATGCACAACAGACTCAGTTTTAGAAGTAATTTTATATGGACCAGCGATCTTGATAGAAGGGAAAACTAACACAGAAATAATAAATCTTGTGACGAAAATTTGTTTGCGTTAGTCTGCATCAGAAATGTAGTAAAATGCCGCCAACAGCATATTTTTATTTCAATCAGTACTGGAGATATGAGTTTTTAAAGGTTTTTTCAGGAAAACCGTGTTTTTTCCTTTTAAACTCAAATTTCTCCACTTTGCCTCATTTAATTTCAACTTTTGACCTCATTTTCGAAATCAGCGTTGAATTTCCTATAAGAATAGTGTACTTGGGTTCTTAAAAAGTGCCATTCAAAGACCTTCAAATCAGCTCAAACATAGACAATTTTGAAAAAATTAATTGAACTCTTTAAAACTTTACTACTTTTCAAACAGAATCCTGGAAACTGGCAAATATCATGAAAACTGCTTCATTCAATATTCTTTCCAACGGTCAAGACTCAAGACTTTTACTCTGTTATTTAGGGGAGAAAATTATGTTTTAATGTTGAAGAATGTGGTTTTTTTTCCCCCCATCAAATTGATGGTTTTCTCGAAAAATGACCCTCTATGACCCTACGAGTATGAGGTCGGTCCTACGTATTTTTTCTCGCTGAATCAAATGGTAACGCTTGCAGATCTCTCCAGCTACGTTATGATCGAGTTTTACACTTAAACTCCAAATTTTTAGTTCGTTTGTTACGCTTAAATGTATGTGTGTTATGGCGTAAAACTATGTAATTAAAGTGTAAAACTCGATTATAACGGAGTTGGAGAAATCTGCGAGTGTTACCATTCGATTCAGAGTGGAAAAATACGTAGAAACTGACCTCATACACGTAGGTTCATGGAGGGTCATTTTTCAAGAAAACCATCGATTTGATGAAAAAAATCACATTCTTCAACATTTAAAACATAATTTTCTCCCTAAATAACAGAGTAAAAGTAAAATTGACCGTTGGAAAGAGCATTAAATGAAGCAGTTTTCATGAAATTTGCCAGTTTCCAGGATTTTGTTTGGAAAAGTAGTAAAGTTTTAAAGATTTTCAGACATTTTATTTTTTCAAAATTGTCTATGTTTGAGCTGATTTGAAGGTATTTGAATGCCACTTTTTAAGAACCCAAGTACACTATTCTTATAGGAAATTCAACGCTGATTTCGAAAATGAGGTCGAAAGTTGAAATTAAATGAGGCAAAGTGGAGAAATTTGAGTTTAAAAGGAAAAAACACGGTTTTCCTGAAAAAAACCTTTAAAAACTCATATCTCCAGTACGGATTGAGATAAAAAGTTACAGTCATGCAGCATGATCGTATGAGCGAATTTTCATAAATGTTCGTATTACATTTATGTTAATTTCTGTTGAAATTTGAGCACTTTGGGGTCAAATAAAAATTTTATTATACATTTCATAGCAAATTAACTTTTTGTCAGTAATATTCCAATGAACAAACAATTTTGTGGATTTTTACAATTTTTTCAAGTGTTCCTATCGATTTTAGCTTATTTTAATGAAATTTAAGTACATTTTTCAGTACAATTTTGTGCTTAAATTTTTAAATGTCCTATTTCATGTTCGATTAATTTTTTTCGAGTAGCATTCTGCTAAAAAATAGAAAATTTGTTAATTTTTAGCGGGTTTTCGCCCTTTTTAGTGATTTATTAAGTACATTTTTTGAAATTTGACCAATTTAATCTGCTCAAAAAGTGTTGTCCAACGAACTCATACTTTCTTTTGAAATGCTTCATTTTTTGGCGAAAGAACGAAGTTTTTATCTCAATTCTATCGAGAGTTATCGTCTGGAATGACACATACATATATATATATATATACATATATATATATATATATATATATATATATATAAAAGCGTTAAAATCCAGGAATCATTTCAGAATGCCTCAAAACAGATTTCGATGAAGAAAATTTTTGAAAATTTTTATTTTAAAATTTTTGGAGCCATTTATGCGGCAAAAGAATGTTCGTCACTTATCCGCTTCCACCAGTAGGTATTTGTACATAAACCAATAAAGGTCTTACTTGAACTCTCCTATTGGCCATCTGAGAGGGGGCCGCTTGGTAGCTGATAGGAGCTGGCTGGGCACTCGGCATCTTGTTGATGACCGGAATCCGAACGATGGAGGCGGGCAACGCAGAGAACGGGGGGACGGTGGCGACGGGCTCGGGGGCGGTAACAGGGGCGGCCTTGGGGGCGGTGCCGCCTCCCAAGGGCTTGAACGGTGGGACGGTGGGGGTGGCGGACATCATGTTCATCCCGACGCCCGGAACCATACCCGGAAGGACTCCGGGCAGAGCTCCGGGAACGGATCCGGGGAGCCGCCGGCAGTCGCCCACGCCAGCATGGGGTTCCGCACTGTGTGACTCCGCCGGACGGTAAGCCTCCAGAACCCTGCAACAAATCCCCAAATTATTGTTATAGAGTGAAATCATCCATAGTAACATGAACAGTTTCAATTTATTTATTAGAAAAATAAATAAATTCTCTATTATAAACATAAGCCTGCAAGAAAATAAATTCGTAGGAACTTGTGTAATCTGTTCTTAATCAAGCCAGAACAGAGATGTCTCCACATCAACATAAATCAGAAAAATTCCAGTCATGCAGCATGACCCCATGAGCGAATTTTTTGAAGAAATCTTCGACATTTCGAGCGGAGCGAGGCCTTGGGTCTGCGTGCTAGTACGTACATAAATAGAACTTCTTCATAATTTCATGGCTGATATTTTCTATGCCACAGTCAGTATTAAAGCTACATCAAGTCCTAAAACAGTTGAGCGTAAAACATTAAAGAGAGCGACCGAGAGAATCGGAGGACGGAATATTTCACAGAGTAAACTCATCAGTTGTTATTACTTTTTTTTTTTTTTTTTTTTTTTAAACAAGCACCTACTACCTACGTTTTAAACAGCATGGTTCTAGGATTGGTTATACAGGGATACTTCCATAAGAGTAGTTCAATCTGAATTTGGACAATGTTTCATGCAAATATTACCGATTTTTACAACTAGCGAACGGCATTATTTCGATTTATTTTTGACTGATTTTTCAACTTTGAAATTTTTGAAAACTTGATACATATTCTTATAGGACATTTTACGCTGATTCCGAATATACCACATGTTAGTATGCTGAAAAAATTATTTCGCACAACAAATCGCAAAAAACAGGCTATTTTGAAATTTTTGACTACATTTTTGAAAATTTCAACCCGAAGATGTAATCCGATCATGCTGGCCAACGAACTTGAACTTTCGTTTTGTGTCCTCAACATTTTAAAATTTGTTTGAAGTTTCTAGCACAATTCTACGGATACTTATCGTCTGGAATGACACATACATATATATATATATATATATATATATATATATATATATATATATACATACATAAAAAAATGCGTTAAACTTCAGAATATGATTCAGAATAGCCTGAAACGGATTTCTGCATGAAATTTTATCAAAAATTCACATTCTACAAATTTTGAGGCGAGAGCAATAGCTTCATTTTCTTCAAAAATTCGCTAAAACCAATCAAACGAAAAGGAAATGGAACAGCTAACTCAGCCTGGATCATAACTTTTCATAGTTTATTCATTTAATGGCCAACAACGGACAGAGCCCTCTCTACAGGAATTCGTTATAAGCGCATAAAGGAAGGTAAGGACTGGGTTGGCAGTAGGGGAGAGTGGGACAGAATCAAACCACCTACCTATCTTCGAAAAATATTTTCAAAAAATTTGTATTTTTGGTTTCAAATTGCTACACATAATGAAGAATGATAAATTTCCAACCAACTGGTTAAACAAAATGCCTCGTCAGCAGCTTTCAGTAAGCATCAATATGTTATGCAGGGAAATAGATAGATGAATTTAATTCGATTTAATTCGATTTTCCATCCTTTATTTCATGCTCTTTAAAGGAACATAATTGCGTTCTCTTATTTAATATTATGTCAAGTGTCATTCCGGATTGAGAAAAAAATAGGTTCTTGTGCCCAAAAATCAACCTTTCCAAGTGGAAGGATGCGTGCGTTTGCCAGCACTGTTTGAGCACATTGAATTGCTCAATTTTTTAAAAAATGTACTTGAAAAATTACTAAAAATGGCTAAAAAAAAAAAAAAATAGGCTAAATTTATTAAATTTGCATTTCTTAGCAGAATATTAGTCAAGAGAAGTTTATAAACTACAAACTAGGCGTTGCACAAAATTATACTGGAAAATATACTAGAATCCCAATAATATTTGCTAAAAAACTGAAAAACACTGCAAAAAAAAGTAAAAATCCAAAGTTCATTTTTAATCACAGAATATCATTTAGAATGCCATTAAGTAGCCGTTAAGTTGGTGGTCAACATTTTCAAAACAAGGTATCATAATATAATTATACGATTTTTGCCGAAAGAGATACCTGCTGCATGACTGGAACTTTTTTAAGATAAGCTTTACTCTATGGCGTCATTTTATGACGTCAGAAAAGTTTTTGATAGTTTGTAAATGTGACGTCATGGTTCTTAGCTAACAGGTTGGCTTTAAATACGGATAAGATAGAGAAAATATATATATGTTCCACCACTAGGGAACTGACACAAATCTGGGGTTCAGAAATCCATCAGAGAAAAAAAAACGGACGGTAGACCTACGGTTCTACAGTCAGATCATTTAATAATGATTAATTTTACACATTATTAGTTCATTATGGTTACTTAGCAATATTAGTTTATAACTGAGCGTAATAAATCAGCTTTTCTTGACACTACACTACAGAGGCTTAGGGATTATGAGATGCTGTGATAAAATGAGAGCATTCCAAAAAGTGGCTAACGATTTTCCTGCTATGAGAACTAAGGGAGTTACACTTCCCTAGTAACGCATTGGTTGTACGTGAAAATCAATAGAAAACCCCACCGTGACGTGACGCTCGTGACGTGACGAAAACAAATGGAAACGTCCTGTTTATCATTATTAAATGATAAAAATTGTCGGTGTTTCGTACAAAATCAATCAAAATTAACGTCGATTTCCTTATCAGAGTGGAGTTGTCAATCCCGGATTGTACTTTGCAGCTTTCCAACTTTGTTCGATTGATTGAATGAATAAAGTCGATTTTTTGTGAAAAAAAAATTAACGCAGAAGCTGGCGTACACATCAAACATTTTTATTCATTTCGTATTTATATCGGTCAATCTTCATTCCAAAGGTAGTGCAGCTTTCTACGTGAGAACTGGTTTCCATTCCAGTAACAAAAAACCCCAAGGGTAGCCTGCCACCGTATTGCTCTTTCCTAACTCGAACTGTGACTTACTTCGCCGCTACATTGTAAACGTCGGCAATAATTTCTTCAAATTCGCCTATTTCAGAAATATAATGAGCCAGTCGCCCGCATAACATCTCTTGTTAGTGGATCGTAATGATGGAGTAAACCGCCTTTGGGGCGCGTTGTGTCGTGAGACGTCACTTATAGGATGTGTCGAATCATACGGTGACTGAGCGCTTTCTCAATAGAGAATCCGATAAGGGGACACGGGAACACCTCTTAAGGCTGTCGAACCGAATCGCGCGAAACAAGGCGATTAAAAGGACGAACTGTCAGTGGGTAAGTTATAATTACGTTTCTTTATACGGACAGTTCAGATTATAACAAGCTTTATAAAAGTGTCGCGAAAAATTCCTTGACCCCCAGCCAAAAGACATATCCATGTCAAAAGCTGGGCCAAATTCCTAGTTGAACAAAAAGTGGAGAAATTTGAGTTTTAAAGGGAAAAACGCGGTTTTAAATCAAGCATTTTAATTTCTCCCTTGATGGGAAAAACAAAAGATCATGGATATGTCTAGTACCTACTGCTTACCAGTTGGTACCTACTACTCAATTGCATACCAACCATGTAGTGCCTTCTTTTCACAAGATTATTCCATTATGGTTACAAAACAATATTAGTTTTTAACTTAGAGTAATAAATCAGCATTCCTTGACACTACAATGGCTTAGAGGTCATGAAATGTGGTAAAATGAGAGCATTCCAAAAAGTGGCGAACGATTTTCCTACTATGAAAACTATGGAAGTTACTCTTCCCTAGTAACGCCTTGGTTGTACGTGAAAATCAATAGAAAATGTGCGGTCGGGAAAAAAAAGTGTCGCGAAAAATTCCTTGACCCCCAGCCAAAAGACATATCCATGTCAAAAAGGCCTTGTGTCCTTAAATTGGTTTTAGCATGAATATGCTTTAGCCCGGACCTAACTGCCGAAAAACGTTATAGAGATTGAAACGGTTGTAGCGCGGTACCAATAAACATCCATGGCTAGGGAGTGATGTCCGCTAGCGACCTGGTATAATACACGCTCATATAATAATAAGCCGAGAAAATTCAATGATGCAAATGCTTGAAGTTCTAGGCTAAAGCATATTCATATTTTGCAATTCTTGCCGAAGGCTGTAAGTAGAACTCACGCGAGGCGCGACGCGCCAAGTTTATTGGAAAAGTAAACAATTTATATAACCATGAAACCAAAAGTAATAATTATCAATTGACTGTAGTGGAAACCATTAAAATCATCATCATTGTTCGCAAGTCACTGGTCGAAATAATCTTCAATGAGTAGCGTGTTACATACATCAAATTGGAGATTTCACATATCAAATTGAAGGTTGAACACATCAATTTGGAGGTTTTACACATCGAATGGGAGGTTTTCCATTTCAAATTGGGGTTTCTACTCATCGAATTGGAGGATGACAGAAATTTAGTAAATTTGTACATGATTTAATTCTGGAAAAGCAGTAAACAAATTAACATGTGAATAATAGATAGTGACGGAACTTGTAAATATGAATAGGAATTAGACGTTTCGAAAATCACAACGAACTCATAACGAAAATGATAGGTAATCAGCAAACGTGAACAAACAAAAAGAACAAAAAATGGATGAATAAAACTTTGTTTTCATTTTGTAAGCCTTGTCCTGTAGCAGCAGCTGTCAGGTCTAAAAAAAACTTTTTTTTTAATTTGAAATCATTGACCGAATTGATGAGTGAAATCTCCGACTTGACACGAAAAACTTTCAATTTGAAACGAAAAGTCTCCAATTTGATGTGAAACCTTCAAATTAATGTGTAAAACCTCCAATATGATGTGTGAATGCTATACATCACTTGCTGGAATCGAGATCGACGTTTGGTACATGAACAACCCAGCGGCAGCGTCAGGGATACCTTCACGTTTTCCATGAGCGCTGTTACGTTTTAAATATAAACTTTGATATTTGCAGTGATTATTTACACACAAAAAAAGCCATGTTTCGGTACGGAGATATCAATATAAAATCCAGGGGTTTTTCAGTGTGCTGGACACGGATCCGGAGTCTATTTTTCCCATCTCATCAAGATTTGAAGAAATTGTTCATATGTTCAGCTGAATGTAAGGATTTTTCCCTACCGTTAGTGTATCAAATGAATCCTACTATATTCCTTTAGCACGCTTGTTTCATTGGGTTATGTTAGTTTGAAGGAACAAATTTAGGGTTATTTCGTTTTAACATGAAACCCGGCTAAAAATGATATAAAAAAGTCCAGTCATGCAGCATGACCCCATGAGCGAATTTTTGAAGAAATCTTCGACATTTCAGTCGCTATTGACCGATTTTTACAACTAGCGAACGGCATTATTTCGATTTTTGACTGATTTTTCAACTTTGAAATTTTTGAAAACTTGATACATATTCTTATAGGAAATTTTACGCTGATTCCGAATATACCACATGTTAGTATGCTGAAAAAATTATTTCGCACAACAAATCGCAAAAAACAGGCTATTTTGAAATTTTTGACTACATTCTTGAAAATTTCAACCCGAAGATGTAATCCGATCATGCTGGCCAACGAACTTGAACTTTCGTTTTGTGTCCTTAACATTTTAAAATTTGTTTGAAGTTTCTAGCACAATTCTACGGACAGTTATCGTCTGGAATGACACATACATATATACATACATATACATATACAATATATACAAACATACATAAAAAATTGCGTTAAACTTCAGAATATGATTCAGAATAGCCTGAAACGGATTTCTGCATAAAAATTTTTCAAAAATTCACATTCTACAAATTTTGAGGCGAGAGCAATAGCTTAATTTTCTTCAAAAATTCGCTAATTACCGTTACGTCACATTTAGTGCGTCACGAGAGCTCCGAATCCATTCTCTGTCCTATTTTCTGATGATTATCGCTTACAACCAATTCGTTGCTACGGAACTGTATCATAGGCATTTATAATCTTACAAAAATTGTTCGCCAGTTGTTGGTAAGCTCTCGATGTACCTAACCGTATGTAGACTGTGGCTAACAATGTGAGGTATGAGCGTGATTGTCTGAGTATTTCTTTACAAATTTAGGGTTATTTTGTTTTAACATGAAACCCATTCCTATTGCCTTTGCCTATTTCATGAAGCAACAAGTGACAAGTTACAAGCCGATTTTATGTGCAAGTTCTAAAAAATGAGTGTGGAAGCGTTTCATAAAGGTACAAGTGCACTTTGGACAAGTTACAAGTGTTTCCCCATCATTTTGACCAAGACACTGTTTTACAGTTCTAAGAAATGTCCGATTTTTAACCTACGTCCATTCACCTGTAAACTTGTTATTTTCCAGCATTGTGAGTTGACAATTTTTCGGTGTTTAATATGTGAGAATCATTTTCTGCTGAAGAATACAGAAAAGAAAGAACAATTCAGCGTAAAAGACGCCAACGAGTTTTTCGGCCACGAATAAACGCTCATTTCGTGGGTATTTCTGAACTTGACGAGAGATTTCGGATGTCTTCCGAGACCCCTGAAGGATTCAAATGGTCACTGTGCAATTTTTCCTGATCGGGTATTGAGGAACAAAGTGAAGTGTGAAGATCATCTCGAAGTTACAGATGACATTCCTAACCCAGCAGCATTAAGACTTGATGAACTGACTAATCATTTCCGCTGGATGAAGGAGAAAAGTCCGATTATTCCAGCCATCAGAATAAGTTGAAATCAAATACACAATTTCTCCACTTTTCAGTTTATAATTTGTCTGTCTTCCAATCATTACACCTTGTCATGTACGATAAACATCCTATCGTGTACTTAACACCGTTTTTATATTATGATTCGCTGACATAACTTCAATTTCGGCATCACGCTTGACGTTGTTCATTTCGTTTGTCCCCACACTCCATTTTTCTTTTCTGTATTGTAGGTAGTTTGGTCGGCCGTAAGTACTAATTGTTTTTTGGAATTTGTCGGGATGCGGCCCAAGGAAAATAAATGAAATTATTTCATTTATTGTTTTATTTTATGAAGTTTCGTCCTCTTTCTGAGGACATCTTCAAATCTTGGTGAGACCAGGAAAAAATTCATAAAACCTCCGAAAATATAACGGATTTGTCAGATAAAAATTTGTCAGATAGAGGTTCACCAAGCAATGTCAGGAAAGCAATAAAAAATGGATGGATAGTAATTATAAATGAGAAAAAATAAAAAGAATGAAAAGATAGAAACGAAAAACGAAAAAAAGATATAGAAATTAAAACTCATTTGCATCCATTAGGAGGACAGTTTGTTGACTAATGGATGCAAATGAGTTTCAATTTCTATATCTTTTTTTCGTTTTTCGTTTCTATCTTTTCATTCTTTTTATTTTTTCTCATTTATAATTACTATCCATCCATTTTTTATTGCTTTCCTGACATTGCTTGGTGAACCTCAAATTTTTATCTGACAAATCCGTTATATTTTCGGAGGTTTTATGAATTTTTTCCTGGTCTCACCAAGATTTGAAGATGTCCTCAGCAAGAGGACGAAACGTCATAAAATAAAACAATAAATGAAATAATTTCATTTATTTTCCTTGGGCCGCATCCCGACAAATTCCAAAAAACAAAAAACAAAAACAAAAAAAAAAAAAACATTTTTCTTATCTGTTACACTTGTAAACTTAGCTTCTACAAGTGTAACTTTTCTACACTTGTACTCTTTGCTTTGGTGGAACACTTGTTCTAGTTTACCGTGCATTACAAGTACCTGTATTTGTTAACTTGTACACTTGTAACTTGTTGTTTTATGAAATAGGCCCAAGGTAATCCTTCTCAGTTAGTTTTGTGAACATGATTGCAATCACTATTAGACTGAAAAGAAAACTGGAAGTTTAAATTTGATAGGGAGACTCTCTGGGACATTAAGAGACGATTGAAATTATGGGCTCTATCCTAATCAGCTGAGTGACCTAAATTCTCTCCTGTTCTCCCAAAGAATATGTTCCATGCTCTGTGAAGATTTAGTGCTAAGACTTAATTTTTCCTCCTAGGGTTGTTGAGGGTGAGAAATAGGTTAGCTTCTCGTATTTGTTTATTTTGCTTAGCGCTTGATGTGATAGCTCCCATATTCTGCATATTTTATTAATTTAAAAAACAAAATTAAACCCCCCTCCCCTCAACAACATGCTAAAAGGTACAGCAGCAACCAGTATAAAGCAGCAACAAGAGGATGGGTCCCCCTAATCATTGAAATAAATAAAAAGACCTATATACAGACAACAAAATTACAAGATACATTCAAACTGCCCAATGGACATTGTACCAACCAAGCGGCCCTCATATTTAAAATAAGCTCTGACTAGGCCATTAAAGCGAAAGCGCTAAGCAAAATAAACAAATACGAGAAGCTAACCTATTTCTCACCCTCAACGACCCTAGGATGTATTCCTAGAAGCCTACTACCCCACATAATTTTTTCTCCTGTTTTTCCCCCCTTCAAATTTAGAAAAATGTTATGGTAGCACAGTGCAAGTGCGGGTGCCGGTGGCGTTCTTGCGCCAAAAAATCAAGCTTTCCAAATTAAAGGATGAGTTTTTTGGCCAGTACTTTTTGAACACATTAAATTGATAATATCAAAAGATATTTGCTTTAAAAAAATCATTAAAAATAATCACTTAAATATCATTAAAATGTGCTGATTGATGTGATCGATACAACTGAACATAAAACTGAAAATCCAAAATATTTTTTGAATTGTTAGACATTATAAAATCTATAATATAATACGATACTTTACAAAAATTCGCTTTTACGATCATGTTGCATGACTGCAATTTTTTTTAAGTGCCATCCATGGAAATTCAATTTTAAGCATCCAGAATTGAACATAAGGGTTTAACGTTGATTAGTACGCGTAAATTAATGTGCGAGTACAAGATAATTGTATGATTTATTAATTTATTCAACGATACGGATAGGCCCAACATTTGAATGAAATTCAAAAGTTGTTTAAATATAAGGCTTTTCTGATGGAGCGAAATCCTGGTAAAACTCCCACCCTAGAAGGCGTACTAACAACACACACTCTCTTTATTTTCAACTGAGCAATTGCGTGACGACAGAAATAGGAAGGAAAACACAGCCGGAAGCTGTTCGAATGTTAATGTATTTCTAATTGTCGGAACGTTTCGCATTCCCGCAAACGGTCAGTTTTCCCTTCAAGGACGTTGTAAGGATCATCAACGGTTTCTTGTGAGCGCGGAAAATCGACACAACAATTCGTCGACGAAATGTCACTTTCACGGAAATTACCCAGAAGTAGTTCGCTCTAAGAGCCATAAACGAAGAAACGGTTTTTCTAAGCCATAGTAGATGTTTTAGAGAGTTTGCTCATCCACTTAATAATCTTGGCAAGTGGGAACAGGTTTTTATTCTAGCATGAAACATGCTACAGCCTTGATTTAACTGCCTGAAAATTGTGAACTATTTGAGAATTGTGAAAATTGTGTACACGAGATTAGAAGGTAAATTTGAACCCAAATGAAGCGGAAATGTAGCTAAAAGAGCTCTCTTGTTCACACTAGGATATACATTTGATGTGAACCGCTTGCAGCTCTATAAAACAACAAGACGAATGAAATGAGGGCCTCCACGATCAGCTGGGTGAGCCATTCGCTCCTGTTCACCCTTAGAAGATGCTATTTGATGAGAGCTTCACTGGGACTAGTAGAGATGAATGAAATGATGGGCTCCTTCCGGATCAGCTGACGACAAAAGACGGATGAAATTACGGATTTCATCCTGGTCATCTGCGCCAACTCAATTCTCTAATGTTCACCTACTGTTGTTGACATTATTTAGGGAGCTTCTCTGAAATATCAAGAGATGAATGAAATTACGGGATCCATCCTGATCAACTGAGTGAGCTAAATTCTCTTCTCTTCACCCTAGAACCTTGGAAGGTGACATTTGATAGGGAGCCTCTCTGAGACATCAAAAGACTAATGAAATTGTGGAATCCATCCTAATCAGACATCGATAGCAATGTTTTCCAAATAATGTTACTGTTACAAATTTATAATGTAAAGGTGAACGTACCTACCTACAGCAATCCGGATGGGCTCAGTTGATCCATTGAAGTGATATCAATCAATAACAAATATAAGAATACTGTTGTTCTCTCGAAGGTTTTCGAGATCTCGTTCATTAATATTTCAGCTCTTTCTTGATCAACTGAGTGAGCTAAATTCTATTCTCTTAACCCTAGGACTTTGGAAGTTGACATTTGATAGGGAGCCTCTCTGAGACATCAAATGACGAATGAAATTGCGGAATCCATCCTGATCACACATCGATAGCGATGTTTTCCAAATAATGTTACTGTTACAAATGTATAATGTAACTGGCAACATATTCTTTGAATACAATGAAGAAACTAACTAACGTATAGCTGGTCCGAAAATAGAATGCCTAATTGGCCACAGTGCCCATCGAAGACAGACTGGTGCCGGGAATGCCCCCTCTACTAACCCTCGTCGCCAACTGCAACAATCATCTTCTGAAGGACGCCCACCAAACTATTCAGCCAAAATCAGCTGTTCTTTCCTTGCTCTTGATAAATATTATTCTACTGCAGTTTTTCCACTAAATTCGGCAATTTGATCAGGTGAGTGGGAAGGCGGGGCAGTGGGTGGTACAGGGATAGTGGAGGGGGCATTTCCAGTCCAGTCTGACATCAACGAGCGTGGTGGTCAATTAGGCATTCGCATTCTCTTTTCGAACCAACTACACCTACTACAGTCTATTGCCATTACCAACTTGAACAACTGAAATGAACGAAAATTTATGTAAGCACAATAAATTCGAACACTCAATACCTTGTCAATATCTGGTACCCAAGGGAGGTGACAAGGTCTAATGACTTGGTAACTTTCGATCGGAGATTACCTTCCACCGCTGTTATCCAGAAGGTTAAATACTTGAGAACTGGAGTAATAGTCAGATATTGCAATTTAATACCCTGTTTTAGGAGCAGTTTTACTAACAAGTCGATTTATAGATTATAAATGCCCCAACACTTCTCTAGATAGCATTTTATACTCTTATACCTACCAGGTATACTTTTATACCTACCATTGATTCAATTTGACATGGATATGTCTTTTGGCTGGGCTACGTGAGTACGAAAACTTCTACTATAAAAATGCAACGGTTTTTTTCTATTGATTTTCACGTACAACCAATGCGTTACTATTGAAGTGTAACTCCCTTAGTTTTCAAAGCAGGAAAATAGTACGCCACTTTTTGGAATGCTCTCATTTTATCACAACATCTCATGATCACTAAGCCATTGTAGAGCCCAAGTCATAATAGAGCCCATCTATTCATTCGTCTCATAATGTCCCAGAGAGTCTCCCTCCCAAATTTCAACTTCCTAGAGTAAACAGGAGAGAATTTAGCTCACTCAGCTGATCGGGAAAGAACCCCTCAGTTTATTCGTATCTTCTTGACCCATATAGTCTCGCTATCAATTTTTAACTTTCTAGGGTGAACGGGAGAGGATTTCATTCAGTCAGCTGATCAGGAGTTGGTCTTAGCTGCACGAAAACCCCAAAAGGCACTCCGTCAAGTCAAATGTAGCCTATGTTTCAAATTTCATCAAAATTGGCCGAGGAGAACTGGTAGCAGTGGGTAAGCAGAAAAACGAGGTGAGGCGAGAAAATAAATGAACAGAGTTCGAAAACATGAATTTTGAGGCCTCGTTTTAGCTTATTTAGAATCGAACTACCGCAAAATATTTGGCCCCTCCCTGGATATGCAAAGAAAATTAAGTTTGAGCCGTCAGAGTGAGATCGGAAGGGGGCTAAAGTCGGGACAAAGTTCTACTTTGTTACTTATCTCGGCGCGTCTCGTTGCAATGGTTTATTGAAAGCTTGGCAATGCGAGACTAGCGTCTCGCTTGAACATCTCGAGTCCAATTATTAAAACAGTCTTACGAATAAGTCAGACTAAACTTTTATACTATTAAGCACTTACCTAATTCATTTGCATTTAATCACTTGATAAAATCAGTGCGTGACTAAACGCTCGTAAACAGTTTTAAAGGTCGACGCCACACACTATACAGCTATCTCTTTGTTGAGCATCTTCGAAACGATGTCGTTAGGAGGGCTTATCTTGCTTAGCGGATAAAACTCTCTGAGGATGTGAAGGGGAAACAAAATTTGTCGATCTTATCTTATTTTTTAAATATTTCACTGCAACATCTCTCTGGCGGAAATTATCTCTGTTATAGTAGGTATACTCAATCTCCTTCAATCACATATACTATAGTTTTGGGTCATGGCTAAGCGAAATAAAGAGAATGCATTTCCCAATATTTTAGGATCATAGTACATGGAAATTAGATCCTTTACTTTCAACATGACATGGTTGTTTTTAATCAAGAGCTATCGGCTTGTATTGTTCAACCCTTAGAAAACCCAGCAATTATTTCTCGAAGGTTTTGATTTTGATTAATTATTTTCAATAATGAACCTTGTTTCTCACATAACCTCCCCTCCCCAAAAAAATTTGTTGGTTCACGTTTCAAGATGCGTGAAATTCAAAAATCGAATTAAAAAAAAAATCAGTCCGTCCGCCGTCCGAAAAACATTTTGTCCTCCAACATCAAAATGTCCACTCTTGCTTATTGGGTTTCAGAGCGTGCTGATAAATTTTGGTTCCATGTCTGTCTGTCTGCCTGTGGTAAATCCTTGTCACGCCCAAAATTATATCAAGTTTTAGTTTAGGGATGTCAATTTGATAATCTTATATCAATTTCAATATGATTGTATCATTAATAGCTACTGCGCATGCGCCAATACGAAATCCTTGTAACAAGCCTATTTCCCACAATTTTCATTTGATCTGGATGGAATTTTCAGGGAATGCGCGGACTAGGGCGTAGACGGTCCCCAGTCATTTTCATTGTATCCAAATCAATCGTTCTTTCTAAATTCGTTCTAAATGGGCCATTCTCATTTCATTTGCCGCTTTCATGTCCCCGACGAATTCTCATAATTCTTGACCAAAACTAGTGATTTTGGGGAATAAAGGGTTGTATAAGTTGGGAGATCAACGAAGTAATAATTTGACTGCCCAAAATCCCCTTTAACCAATACACAGTGATGACGAATGAAACCTGAAATCCTGGAAACTCATGTGTGTTACTATCCCCTCCTACCTAACACCTAAGTAGAAGTTAGGTAGCTAAAGAACAATGACAATCTAGAACTGGCCAGTTGGTTCCTCTTTATTTAGAGTAAGGATTTACATTTTTAAGATTTTTCCCAGACCGTGAAAAACTAGTTTTTCAGTCAGTCCCCCATATCTCTTCTCAATGGGACCTCAGGAGTGTTATCATTTTTGCGATTAAGAAAGCTGATGGAAAATGGCGGGAAACAGTCAGATGTGAAGGTTATGTTGTCCAACCATACTGCTTGGTGACAGGTTTAAAAACAGCAGCCATCCCCGAGTTTTGCCTCTTCATCATCCTGTGTGACGCCATTTTTATCGGAAATTCTCATGAGTGTTACCTCTCAGGAGTGTGACCAAGGATGGGTAACACTCCTGATATTACGGTAACACTATAGGGTAACACTCCTGAGATTTAAGCTCAATTACACTGCCTTCAACATGAATTCCGTGAAATCTGAATATTAAGTTTGAACGTGATTCTTTTGTACTTACTTGAGCCCTGACAACAATTTTGCCAAATCATCCATTTTACAGAAATCAATTTTTGAAATCTGGTAACACTCATGAGTTGGATATCCTGTTTTTTAATACAAAAAAAACATGTAAAATACATCAATGAAAAACTCAATGTACATCCATGGAACACAAATCTGCAATGTACAATGAGTAGTATTTGCTGATCTAACCTCATTTTCGAGCACTTTCATATTTCACGTCACTGAGGTTCTCAAACACCCCAAAGCGGCAAATGAAATGAGAATGACCCAAATCCCATTATGCTCCATTTTTTTACACTCTAGTCGTTCGATTTCGTTTTAATTTCAATGATAGTTGGAAGATGATGATAGTTCGATTATAGTAGGAAGAAGACTTGATTACCTCATATCAATTTCAACACGATTGTATCATTAATAGCTACGGCTCATGCGCCAATGAGAAATACTTGTAATGACCTTAATTTCCACAGTTTTCATGCGATTTTGATGAAATTGTCAGCGAGAACGCGGTTTAGGTTGAAGATGGTCCCGTACTCATTTCATTGTTTTCAACTCATCAGTTAGTTCTACGCTTGCACAATTATATATACAATCAATATGATTGTATCATTGATAGCTACTGCGCATGCGCCAATACGAAATCCTTGTAACAAGCCTATTTTCCACAGTTTTCATCTGATCTGGATGGAATTTTCAGGGAATGCGCCCCAGTCATTTTCATTGTATCCAAATCAATCGTTCTTTCTGTGCATGCGCAAACGTAAATGGGCCATTCTCATTTCATTTGCCGCTTTCATGTCCCCGACGAATTCTCACAATTCTTGACCAAAACTAGTGATTTTGGGGAATAAAGGGTTGTATAAGTTGGGAGATCAACGAAGTAATAATTTGACAGCCCCTTTAACCAATACACAGTGATGACGAATGAAACCTAAAATCCTGGAAACTCATGAGTGTTACTATCCCCTCCTACCTAACCACCTAAGTAGAAATTAGGTAGTTACGAAAGAATGACAATCTAGAACTGCCCAGGGTTACTAGCTGCAGTAAGTTGGTTCCTCTTTATTTAGAGTAAGGATTTACATTTTCAAGATTTTTCCCAACCCGTGAAAAACTCTTTTTTCAGTCAGTCCCCATATCTCTCCACAATGGGACCTCAGGAGTGTTATCATTTTTGCGATCAAGAAAGCTGATGGAAAATGGCGGGAAACAGTCAGATGTGAAGGTTATATTGTCCAGTTGAAGATGTGAGACTGTAGTGGAGTGCTTGAAGTTGCAGCAGTTTTTTACAGTGAAAGAAGCCTAAAAACATGTTGAGTATTTTTATTTTTAATCATAAGTGTTACACAAATTACGAGTGTTGTTGGTGCTTAAACAAAATAATCCTATATCAACAACCATACTGCTTGGAGACAGGTTTCAAACAGTAGCCATCCCCGAGTTTTGCCTCTTCATCATCCTGTGTGACGCCATTTTTATCGGAAATTCTCATGAGTGTTACCTCTCAGGAGTGTGACCAAGGATGGGTACCACTCCTGATATTACGGTAACAATAATAGGGTAACACTCCTGAGTATTAAGCTCAATTACACTGCCTTCAACATGAATTCCGTGAAATCTGATTACGTTTGAACGTGATTCTTTTGTACTTACTTGAGCCCCGACAATAATTTTGCCAAATCATCCATTTTACAGAAACCAATTTTGAAATCTGGTAACCTTATGAGTTAGATATCCTGTTTTTTAATACCAAAAAAAAACCATATAAAATACATCAATGAAAAACTCACTGTTCATCTATGGAATACAAATCTGCAATGTACAATGAGTAGTATTTGCTGATCTAACCTCATTTTCGAGCACTTTCATATTTCACGTCACTGAGGTTCTCAAACGCCCCAAAGCGGCAAATGAAATGAGAATGACCCAAATCCCATTATGCTCAATTTTTTTACAATCTAGTCGTTCGATTTCGTTTTAATTTCAATGATAGTTGGAAGAAGATGATAGTTTGATTATAGTTGGAAGAAGACTTGATTACCTCATATCAATTTCAACATGATTGTATCATTAATAGCTACGGCACATGCACCAATGAGAAATACTTGCAATGACCTTAATTTCCACAGTTTTCATCCGATTTTGATTAAATTGTCAGCGAATGCGCGGTTTAGGTTGAAGATGGTCCCGTACCCATTTCATTGTTTTCAACTCATCAGTTCATTCTGCGCATGCACAAACGTAAATTACATTGAGTATTATTTTTGGTTTATTATTTCCAATAATAAGCCTATGTGATCGCGTAGCAAAAAATTTTTATAACCCCCCCCCCTCAAACTTTGTCACTTTACGTTTCAAGGTGCGTAGAATCCAAATTTGAAATGTCCGTCCGCCGTCCGGGCCATAAAAGGCTTAAAAAACCCGTTCTTTCGCACATAGACTCCATTTGGGGTCTAGTTGGTCCTAACGTTTAACCATCCCGAGCGCTTTACTCGCATAGATGCTATGGGCCAAAAACGGCCGAAAAACTGTCTTTTTCAAGGCTTTGAGTGTTAGACTTACGCACGAACGCACGCTTGGCAGGGGGTCACGGTGGGTGGTGAGGGGTGGTGAGCGAGGGGTGGAGTGAGAGGAGGCGCCGCGGCACCTTGTGGTGGGTTACGCGTTCCTTCGAGGCATGAATATATGTTTTTTTCTAGGTCATATTTGTGTGTTAATACCAATGCTTTTCCTACGCATATTTAATAACCTATCCTCTCGACTTTTCGTACGTACTTAGATAATGATATTATTAAGGCAATAACTATTTGAATAGATAGGAGCTCAGATCGAGAAATATAAACATGCGTATATAATTATAGAAGTATAGGTTGTGGCAACTCGAAATAGGACACGCCGAGAAGCCTGGACCGGCCTTATGACGTACGCAAGCCAACTAAAACTACGATCATACTCAATTGAAAAAATAATAAACCTTTGTGAAATAATTTGCAGCGTTTTTCGTTTCTTAATTGACCAATTATGACATTTCACGCTACTTCTTGATTTACTCTTTTCCGCTATGGAATTTTTCAAGATCATTTAAAACTTTTCAATGATCTATACATTCATTGTAGGTAAACGAGGAAACTATGTGACACACTCACCTTGGCAGACTTGGCGAATAGTGTTCATTTTATTCCGAATAAGTAGTTATATAACTGCGTAAGAAGTAAATTGGATAATACGTCGAACGTTGTTATGGACCATTATAAGAAGAAACCCCTTTCCGATATGGTAAATCAAGATCTTGAGCGAGTTAAGGAGCCTACAACCTGGGCTTTTGAGAGCTTTATCTAGATGATTCGCTACGGAGTTTTTCCGACGGATTTCTTGTTCAGGCCTTCGACGTCTCGTCAAAAAGCTATTGAACGGGCAAGTGGATGCGGCATACGTAATGAGGCGACCGCCCGGATCGGATGGTCTACTTTCCTGACATATTACCCGCCCCCTCGGCCGCCGGTGAGGACAACAGCGGACCCGTGGAGCGCGGTCAGTCCTTCCACGTCTTCCAGTGGAAAGTGAAAATGTTTGCTCTTGGCTCTTCACGGAGAAACTCCTATTAGTCCCTTCCAACCTTCCGAATAAACATCTTGAGCTCGGGATCGTACACGTTTTTATATTTGAAAACACGCTCCATCCAATCAACCCTATCTAAATCACTCGCAATTTTGACATTTTATGTCTTTACTATGGCACATAACTCGAAAAGTGTGACGAAGAAAGCGTTATGAAAAATTTCTGATGATTTCCGCTTACAACTGAGTCGTTGCTAGGGAAATGGTACTTCGTCGTTTTTCATCCCACAAAATTCGTTTACCATTCGTTCGAAAGCTCTCGATTTATCCAATCATATTATGTTAACTACTGCGAAGTACGTGGCCAACAAGCTGAGTTATGAGCATGGTTATTTGAATAATTGTGTACACTCAGGGATCATTCTCAATCATTGATATTGTGAACATGATTGCAACCGCTTGTTAATTTCTGATGATTTCATTGAGCTGGTGTTTCGATTATTTGATTCATAACAGGTGATCCGAATATTGCGAGAACGGTTTGATTTGTGAAGCGGTGGTTAAATCATTTTAATAGGTAATTTCTATGCTTTACACTCTAGGAAGCTGTAATTTCGTATGTAGCCTCTTTAGGACATTTACTTGACGATGCCCAGGGTCCGGGTCAGCTGAGTGGCTCTTAAAGCTTGCGTACGAGTCTGCAACACATACGAGTCTGCAACTAAAGACATAAAATGTCCCAATGTGTTGCAGACTCGTATGCAAGCGTTTCTGATGATTATCGAATACAACCTTATCGTCTTTGGTCGATCCTTTAAATGGTTAAAATGATTTTCACGTACAACCAAGTCGTTGCCAGGAAGACATAACTCCTGCAGTTTTCAGCGGACAAAAATCGTTCTCCATTCGTTTTTTAATCAAATGTCACTCTAATCTGTTCTAATAACCTTCTTGCTATTATTCCTATAATATTGATTTATCACATTTTTCGTACCGTCTGTCTAAGGGGCCGTTTATCAATCACAGATAAAGCCCAGGCAAACTCTAGGTAACTAGCGGCCTCTGATAACTTCTCGTTGGCTGTTTATCAACTCACATTTACCTGCATGGTACCGCTATCTGCTTGGTATCCTTACCTGAGACTCATCTCCCTCAGTTAGCGAATTATCTGGTGGATAACGTTTTGTAGAGAGGTTATAACGTGTAGTAGTAATAATGATTAATGTATATTGTAATAATATAAAGTCATAATGTAGGTACAACAAAGTTGACTTGATTGATTCCGATTTTTCCCATGAGGAAATCTTTGAATTCCTAGAATACAAACAAAGACCTTATGTATTCGGTTCCTCCACGTCCGGATTATTTTAATTTACTCGATGATGTCGATTTTCACACCCGTTTCCGACTATAGAAAGATACGACGATGTTTGTGCTGGAGTTGATTGAGAGGAAATTAGAATTCTGTAGTGATAGAAAAAACTACTCCATATCGCCGATCACAAAACTTCTCCTACGCTCAGATTCTATGGTCTTGGTGAGTAGTTCTAGTTCCTACCTAATGTACCATAATGTGGCATAAATGACAATCGAGATTACTTGGCATCAAAGATGAAACCGAAAGGACAGGAGTGTTGTTGTTGTTCTGATGTGCTATACCTATCTACTTTTTACCCATGGACGTCATGAAGAACTAAAAATACCAGTGTTGTAAGGCTGTTGGACGTCATGAAGAACTAAAAATACCAGTGTTGTAATGCTGTTTTGTGGGGAAATCATTGTTGTAGTAGTGGTACCCCTTTTTCCCCACAGACGGAGTTATCTGAGCAGTTAGCTATCTGTAGGCAGCTACCTGAGGGCATACAATTAATTGATAAACGCCCTACCAAATTTGTTCAATAGGTTGCAGTAACCTCTAGGTAACTGCCTGAGGTTTGCCTGGAAGTTATCACTGTATTTGATAAACGGGCCCTAAGACCGGTCTCTGACTCAACGATCTTAGACTTTTCAAACAAAAAAAAGGCCTTTCTGTCCCCAAATTGGTTTTTTTATCTCCAAAAACCAATTTAAGGACAGAAAGGCCTTTTTTGTAAAGTCTTGGATTTGAACTGTCCAAATTTAGCATTTTCAAATTGAATTTGTCCTTTTACAAAATGAATTCGTCCGTTTACAAAATGAGTTCGTCATTCTTAAAGTGGGAACGAATCTTAAAGGAATCTTAGTAAAGGCGGTGTCTAGGGCTCTGGGAAACCGTGGCGGTCGGAATACAGTCTTTGTGCAAGTGCGCGAAAATCTCTCCTTCCATCTATGCATATCAAATACAAATTGCTGTAGGCACCAACTTTGTAATGGATATGCTTTCCCTCATGCCTATAGCAGCGTCAGGGGGGCTGCCTCTGCATTAAGAAAAAAAAAAAAGAAAAAACGCTGCAAACTAATACGCAGAGGTTTATTATTTCTCTATTGTGTAACTCTTCGACGCAAACACCTGCCTATACTATTAAACGAATCATTACGAATCACACAAAAACAAACAAAATTCACAGAGAAACTCCTATTAGTCCCTTCCAACTTCTTCCAACCTTCCGAATAAACATCTTGAGCTCGGGATCGTACACGTTTTTATACAACTGGATCCGCTGACGAGATGCCTCTCGCAATATTTGAAAACACGCTCAAATCAACCCTATCTAAATCACTCGCAATTTTTCGTACCGTCTGTCTAAGGGGCCGTTTATCAATCACAGATCAAGTCCAGGCAAACTCTAGGTAACTAGCGGCCTCTGATAACTTCTCGTTGGCTGTTTATCAACTCACATTTACCTGCATGGTATACGAGGCTCATCTCCCTCAGTTAGCGAATTATCTGGTGGATAACGTTTTGTAGAGAGGTTATAACGTGTAGTAGTAATAATGATTAATGTATATTGTAATAATATAAAGTCATAATGTAGGTACAACAAAGTTGACTTGATTGATTCCGATTTTTCCCATGAGGAAATCTTTGAATTCCTAGAATACAAACAAAGACCTATGTATTCGGTTCGTCTACGTCCGGATTATTTTAATCTACTCGATGATGTCGATTTTCATACCCGTTTCCGACTATAGAAAGATACGACGATGTTTGTGCTCGAGTCGAGTTGATTGAGAGGAAATTAGAATTCCGCAGTGATAGAAAAAACTACTCCATATCGCCGATCACAAACTTCTCCTTACTCTCAGATTCTATGGTCTTGGTGAGTAGTTCTAGTTCCTACCTAATGTACCATAATGTGGCATAAATGACAATCGAGATTACTTGGCATCAAAGATGAAACCGAAAGGACAGGAGTGTTGTTGTTGTTCTGATGTGCTATACCTATCTACTTTTTGCCCATGGACGTCATGAAGAACTAAAAATACCAGTGTTGTAAGGTTGTTTTGTGGGGAAATCATTGTTGTAGTAGTGGTACCCCTTTTTCCCCACAGACGGAGTTATCTGAGCAGTTAGCTATCTGTAGGCAGCTACCTGAGGGCATACAATTAATTGATAAACGCCCTACCAAATTTGTTCAATAGGTTGCAGTAACCTCTAGGTAACTGCCTGAGGTTTGTCTGGAAGTTATCACTGTATTTGATAAACGGGCCCTAAGACCGGTCTCTGACTCAACGATCTTAGACTTTTCAAACAAAAAAAAGGCCTTTCTGTCCCCAAATTGGTTTTTTTATCTCCAAAAACCAATTTAAGGACAGAAAGGCCTTTTTTGTAAAGTCTTGGATTTGAACTGTCCAAATTTAGCATTTTCAAATTGAATTTGTCCTTTTACAAAATGAGTTCGTCATTCTTAAAGTGGGAACGAATCTTGAAGGAATCTTAGTATAGGCGGTGTCTGGGGCTCGGGGAAACCGTGGCGGTCGGAATGCAGTCTCTGTGCAAGTGCGCGAAAATCTCTCCTTCCATCTACGCACATCAAATACAAATTGCTGTAGGCACCAACTTTGTAATGCATATGCTTTCCCTCATGCCTAGAGCAGCGTCAGGGGGGCTGCCTCTGCATTAACAAAAAAAAAGAAAAAACGGTGCAAACTAATACACAGAGGTTTATTATTTCTCTATTGTGTAACTCTTCGACGCAAACACCTGCCTATACTATTAAACGAATCATTACGAATCACACAAAAACAAACAAAATTCACAGAGAAACTCCTATTAGTCCCTTCCACTTCTTCCAACCTTTCGAATAAACATCTTGAGCTCGGGATCGTACACGTTTTTATACAACTGGATCCGCTAACGAGGTGCCTCTCGCAATATTTGAAAACACGCTCAAATCAACCCTATCTAAATCACTCGCAATTTTTCGTACCGTCTGTCTAAGGCCGGTCTCTGATTAACGATCTTAGACTTCACAAAATGCTCATATATGCTATATTCAATAAAATATTTTTCAAACGAATTACTTAAAAAGATATACATAGCGCTATTTGAATCAGTAGTGCAATATGCTACTATAATTTGGAGTGGGACTTTCAAATATTTGATAGAAAAATATACCTACTTCAAAAGAAAACTATTAAGATATTATTTTAAAAAAATATGAGACACTCATCGGAATTACTTTTCAAAGAACTCCGTCTTCATACAATTCAACAAATGTATGGAAGAAGTATGTAAGCATTTATTAAAAAAAAATAAGAGAAATTATTTTTTGAGAATGTAAGAGAAAGTAGAAAAACAAATTATAGATAAATTTACCAAAGGTCAAGAACTGCTACGCGCAAAACACAACAAGGTATAAAGGCATCCAAATTATAAATAAAGACTTTCAAATAATAACTGATATGCTAAAAATAAACAATATAAATCTATACAAAAGTGAAGTAAATAACTTGATTAACAGTAGGAAATTTGATTATTTTATCAACTGAAAATACTTATATAATGTGCTCTTATCTATACTTATATACTGATTTTTCTATACTTATATACTGTGATCTTGTCTACCTATACGACGGCGTAACTTTAACTCTGTACTAATTAACCGTGAACACGGCAAATAAACAACTCCGTGCTAGAGCTCAGCATTTTGTATGCTTTCTAGCACGGTCCATTACAATGTAAAAGAGAAAAAAGAAGATACTATTTTATTTTATTTTCATTTTAGTTTATTTGTTGTAAATATGTAACTATAAATATGGACAATAAAGATTCATTCATTCACAAAAAAAAAAAAAATGTACAGAAAAAAATCACTAAATATTGCTGAAAACAGCTAAAAATCGTTAAATTTCTATTTTTTGGCAGAATATTGCTCAAATAAAGTTTATTAACTATAAAATAGAACATTAAAAATGTATGAACAAAATTATGCTGAAAAAATGTACTTAACTTTCATTAATATTTGCTAAAAAAAAAAAACCAATAAATACTGCAGAAAGCTAACAATCCAAAATCTTTTTATGAGTAAATTATTATTCAGAAAAAGTTTTTTGCCATTAAACTGGTAGTTAACAATTTCTCTGCACTCAATGCACTCAACCCCTACTCTAATTGCATAACAACGTAACATAATAATTTACAAAATTCGCTCATTCGATCATGCTGCATCACTGGAAATTTGTTTCTCTTCAGTATTGAGTGCCATGAGCGGGTGTGAGAATGAGACGTCGTTTACGTCGTGATGAATCCATCCTACGATGACCGATTTTTGGTTCGTAATCACAGCGATTTTCGCGCCTGTTTAACGAGATTGTGACACAAACAACTTGTAGCGTTGCTTGACGTGTTCGGAAGGGGCCTCTTGTTTAGGATATTTATCACCTAGTCATTTATGTTTTGTGAAACTTTTCATATTGGTTTTCGTAACTAACTGAAAGTGGGGGGATGTGTAAATAACAATATCGCGTATTATTTTATCGACGTGGCACACTCAGTGAGTATAGAATGAATTCATTCTACTATCTCTGAGCACACTTAGGGCACCTTCAGATCTATACAAAGCAATATTTAGTGGTCAGAGATGAAGAAAACGGCCGAAGGACAACTTAGTCGGGCTTCAGTAAGAAATTCCTATTTTATTGTATAATCACGTAATAACGCATTTTTTGAAATCTGTAGATATTACGATAAAGAAGGAACCGTTTTGGTTTATTATTTCCAATAGTGATCCTTTGTAATATATCACCTGGGGCCTGTTTCCAAAAGCAACAAGTGACAAGATACAAGCCGATTTTCTGCACAAGTTGTAAAAAATGAGTGTGCAAGCGTTTCATAAAGGTACACAGTGTGGGTTTGTAATGCACTGTGGAAATTAACAAGTGTACAGGCGAATTTGGACAAGTTACAAGTGTTTCCCCATCATTTTGTACGAGTCATTGTTTTACAGTTGTAAAAAAATAACCGATTTTTAATCTACATACGTCCATTCACCTGAAAACTTGTTATTTTCCAGCATTGTGAGTTGACCATTTTTCGAATGTCTTCCAAGACCCTTGAATGATTCAAATGCTGCGTGACCCTATGCAAATTTTTCCTGATCGGGTATTGAGGATCTCCCTATCATTGAGAACAAAGTGAAGATAATTCGAAGTTACACGTGACATTCCTAACCCAGCAGCATTAAGACTTGATGAATTGATTAATCATTTCAGCTGAATGAAGAGGAAAAAATCCGATTATGCCAGCCATCAAAATAAGTTGAAATCGAATGCACGATTTTTCCACTTTTCAGTTTATAATTTGTCTGTCTCGTGTACGATAAACGTCCTATCGTGTACTTAGAACCGTTTTACATTATGATTCGCTGACAAAACTTCAATTTTGGCATCCCGCTAGACGTTGTTCATTTTGTTAGTTCCAACACGCCATTTTTCTTTTTTGCTACACTTGTAAACTTAGCTGCTACAAGCGTAACTTTTCTACACTTGTACTCTTTGTTTTGGTGAAACACTTGTTTTAGTTTACCGTACATTACAAGTACCTACACACTAAACTAAGTTAACTTGCAGACTTGTAACTTGTACACTTGTTTTATGAAATGGGCCCCTGGAGCTGAACTGCTAAACATTGAAGAATGTGGAATACGCTTATACGCTGTTACCTCTGGTGTCGTTAGTCGAGGCTCCCTACTGAACTTCAACATCCTAGGATGAAAAGAAGATAATTTAGCGTATTCAGCTGATCATGATAGAGACAATAATTTCATTCGACTCTTATTGTCCCTTAGAGGCCTCCTGACAAATTTAAATTTCCTAGGGTGAACAGGAGAGAGCTCAACATTTCAACCTTCCCTTTAAAGGTTCCAGAAAGTCTTCCTATCAAATGCTTTCATTTTCGGAGAGGTTTAGGCAGCCACTGTTTTTCCGCTTCTTTCGTGACACACGTTTTCGGACTTGCAATACATAATTTTTTTAAGCAATAGGTTCCGGTAAAATGCGTGATCCACGCCAAAAAAAATTAACCTCCCTCTAAATTTGTTGGTTCACTTTTCAAGAAACATAAATTAGAAAAATCTAATAAAAAACAAAAAAAGGCCATACGCCAGCCGTCCGTCGTTGCCGTCCACTGACCGAAGCTTATCTCCAAAAATACTGGACCAACTTTTATTAAATTCGGCTCCAAAATCATGTATTTGCCGGGAATGCGCCTGTAATCTCGGCAATACCTTTGATCAACACCAAAGGAAAAAATTTAAGGGTTGAAATTTATATATATATATATATATATATTTTTTTTTTTTTTTTTTTTTTTTTTTTTTACAAAAAAAAAAACTAAAATTTCATCTTTTCATTTGGAAAGCTTGATTTTCTGGCGCGAGAACGGAATTTTACCGTTAGAGAGAGTTACCGTCTGGAATGGCACACACACAAGCACCCACACACACACACACACACACACACACACACACACACATACATATATATATATATATATATATATATATATATATATATATATACTCTAGGATTCGTTTCAGAAAGTTCCAAAACGAATATCAATTATGAAAATTTTCAAATATTTTTATTTTAAAGATTTTGGAGCCATTGCAATAGCTTCATTTTCTACGAAAATCCGCTAAAATGTAAAGATAATGGCAATGCGATAGAAAGTTCTCTACGTATTTCACAACCAGTAATAAAAATATTGCTCCATGCATAAATCTGTAACTAAGGCTCGCAGAACTTGCGACTCGTGAGTGCGGGTCTAGACGTTGTGGCGGACGGTCGCATTCATTTTTTCAACCCACTTAAATCAGACAAAAATAAAAATTAATTCACGCGAGTTGGCATTCGAAATTGTATTTGTCTCGTCAGGTGAGGACGATGTCCAAAAACGGCGTCCAAGAAAGACTCCGAGATTCTGGCTCGCAAAACTGACGATTCTGCAATTCCTCAGACTCATTCCCTCACCTGGAGTTACCGTCGGACAAGTAAGTTAGAAATTTATTTTTGATAGATAACAATATTAAATTGAGCAGGCAACAGGATGTAGAAAATTACATGTGATACATTACGGTAGCATGTTATAAGCAGTGGCGTAGTTTGAGCAGTGGCAGGGAGGGCAAAGGCCCTCCATTAATTACAGAGGACGCAGAAGTTCGAGAATGCGGATACAATCAAAATCAATAATTTTACGCTTCCAACTTCAGTACCTAACACCTTCAATTAAAGAATGTAATTAGTAAAACACAACTACTATTATTATTATAATACGATTCTGGTTGCCTAGCGACTTGAGACGCTCTTAGAAATACAAAAATGTTTATTAGGTTCGTTTGCGTAGGGGCAAAATGGCATGGATATTGTACAGCCCCACGGAGCGTAGTAAAATCACCTAGTCAACGAAACGGAAAAGTGGATACTACACACTGAAATCAAGTCGTTCCCCACTACCTGTTGGGGCGAGCCCATATGCGATTTTCCCCTAGAAAAAATATCCATTGTTCAGTATCCACCAAATTCTCCTACGAACTTCCCCTACTTTTCACTGCCTACTTGATCTAGCTTGGTTGTTTTCCGTATTCTTTTATTAATTTTTGATTGTTGGTATATCGTTTGTATTATACCATTTACGAATTAAATCACAGTTAAAATACTCGTAAAGAAAAAAAATTGAAGTTTTCTGTGGTGATTGAATTAGTTCAATAGAAAAGATTAAAACAATATATTGTAGCTGTAGGTATTTCTATTCTAACCTACCATATTGCTGGTTTGAATTTGTCTTGTTTACATTTTGTTGTTTTGTCGTTCTCAGTTTCATGCTTGACTGTTGCCCCTCCATGAGAAATGACTTAGCTACGCCACTGGTTATAATAGAGTTCCTAGAGATCCGTCGGTCTCAATAAGGCGAGCGGTAACGAGAAACTTTACCGCACCTTAAAGTCACGTCAAGTCCTTAACCGATCTAGTTGTAACGCTAAATCCATGGAAGGAGGAAATTATCCCTACGAGGTTATTTGAGTCCATGGAAGGAGGCTATTTTCGACGATTACGTTTTTTCCGGACTACAATCCGTTAACGTATCTGTAAAGAAGGATGCGTCACCGTAACTCATTGCGTCAGAGTTACGGCACTGAATTGTCAATACCGCACGACGTATTGTTTTACGGATCTACTAGGAACTCTCTACTCCTTTGTAGAGAAGGTACTGTGATGGATAGGAGTAGTTCTCTATTCTTGAAAACGCTGCAGTTGGAGATATCCCTGAGGTTTATTCAAACTTCAGGATATCCTCTGGGTGCAGCAGGTTAATCGCTTCTCTCCTTTGAAGGAGTAACAACTCTCTTTCCATCACCTCTCGTTGTCACAGTACCTACATAAAATAACGTTACCAACCATCCTACTTCAGGCAAAACAGTCTCGCTTTTGTCCTGCTTTTGAGATAAAGTCTCGCTTTCTTTGTTGTTAGGAGCTTCAATTTGTCAAAAATTTTATTGGACAATTAACCTAAACTCCGTTATTCCAAACTCGGCTTAAACGAGATTCGGGCAGGTGAAAGACGCGAAGGTTTAACTCTGGAGATTAATTTCTAAACTCCATTAAATAATGTTTTGGTGAATCCCTAAGTTGATACGAATCAATATTCTGCTCAGATGCTTCACCATTCTTCGGAACTGCGCACTCCGTCAGAACACGGAAATCGATTCAGAGTCCTAGAAGTTACTTTTGAAATCAACAGGTAGCCTTACTAAGATGTTACTAAATGTCAGTGTTTGATTATCCATCCATTGAGCTTGAGAAACTACTTATTCGATTCCATTAAAAAAAACCACGACCCGCTGTCGAAACGTATGAGTCTCGTCTAACCCGACCTACACCCGATAGCTATTAGAGCTTTCACAAGAGGTGTCGAAAGGAGCCAGGAGAATAATTTCATTGAACAGAACACAATTAGTGAAATTCAATGCCGCTCATGAAAACATTTAAGGACAACAATGAACGTCCTTAGAAACTCTCCTTTGAGTTGTTCCTCCTTAGTAGTTTTTTAACAACCGTTTTACGAGAGGGTGAACGACAATTAGAAATCGATTTGCTATGAATGATGGAAGAGCTGAAAGCTGCCTCTGTAGGTTTCGCTTTCAGTTAGCAAAATTTCGTAGAAAATGAAGCTATTGCAAATGGCTCCAATAAGTGTAGAATACAAAGTTCCCAAAATGTTCTTATATTTTGAAACGTAATTGTAATTTCCGTTTACTTTGGTGATGGGACTCTAAATTGAGAATGGTTAGCATAAAAAATGCAGTTAACTCCAGAAAGACATTCCAAATTTCGGTTTAATTTACTTTTATCGAATTGAAAGTCACCTAATTCACAAATAGAGTCACCTACGAGCTGAAATGGGCATATTTGTAATCGTGAATAGGAATATATTCACAGAAAACCTGTTCTATGAATACAAATACAAGCGTATCCATATGTAGGTGTATGAACACACCCACATTTCCATCAACTCAAAACGAATACTTTTTTTGTATTCGTATTTGTGGGTAGGATTACACCTGTATTCACATTGAATTATGAATTCGAATATGAAAATATGAATTCATTCATATTCGTGTTCATATTTGTGAATAGGAATACAGGTACTTTCAAGTACCAAGTGTATTCTTGTGTATGCCAATGTGTCTTGAGGTAGTTAGAAATATGTATAATTACAAAAATGGTTAATGACCTTAGCACCTTGCTCCTAACATCTTGAAGTAAGGTTGAAGCAATCATTATAATCCATGCCAAGTTGAGTGACGCAACTTTCTATAATCAACGGCAGTTAGTAATCAATGTTGATTAATTGGGAGGACAGGATGGCCGTGGAGTTCGTTCTTTTCACAACTGCAGTAGTAAATCGAACTTTTACAACGTCAAAGATGCCTGTTGCCCATATGTATGTATATTTTTAATGATCCTACTCTTTTAAGGACACTTTCAAAATCACCGGTGTCATCTGCCGAAATCGAAACCTTAGGTGGCATAACTCTCATGCAAGTGTTAGTGTTTCACAAGCAAGAACCCAGAAAGGCGAAGTGCTAATGAAGAGTATACTAACATATACTCTCAGCAAACTGACTGCGATTTAGGAAGAAGGAACATTTTCACGTTGAGAAAGGAAAGTTAACAAAGTCTTTCTCACTCATATAAATATTTGTAGATACTGTAAGGTTCTTTTGCAGTTATTTGATCTGTTGAATTCACTGGTTCCACAAACAAAAAATTTCAGAGGAAAGAAAAAATGTCTCTTTCCAGTTTTAACTTTGAATTTTAATGCAAAATACAGCCTCTATAATTAAATATTCATCTGCATCTGAGAATCATTACTGACTTACGGAAAAAACAGGCATTGTTAATAACATCTTCACGTTAAAGCCAAACTTTTGCATCCATGACTGCCAAAATTATTGAAAGCTTTAGATAACCTCCAAAGGACAAATTATTACACTGTTTTTTTTAATTTTTGACTAGTCTATAGATAATATTATTAAAGGGAGTCGATGGTGCACTATCTAAGTATAACTACATAGACGTAGACACCAACCGAAAGAAAATAAAACATCGGCCAAGTTGGGTGTAGCACATAGCTTCCTCGTTTACCAATCATATTCTTCCAACTATCATCCAAATTTAAGCGAACTCGAATGACTAGAGAGTGAAAAGATGAAACATGATGGAATGTACGTTTGTGCATGCGCAGAATGAAGTATTTATTAGGCAACAATGAAACTGATAGGGGACCATCTACAGCCTAACCCGCGCATTATCTGACAATTTCATCGAAATCGGATGAAAACAGTGAATTTAAGGTCGTTACAAGGATTTCACATAGGCACATGCGCAGTAGCTATTGATGATACAATCATGTTGAAATCGATATGGGATGATAAATCGCACCCCGAACTATCATCCAAATTTGAGCAAGATCGGATGACTAGGGCGTGAAAAAATGGAGCAGAATGGAATTTACGTTTGCACATGCGCAGAGTGGTGTAATGATTTTGTAACACTGAAACTGATAGGGGACCGTATACATCCTAGCCCGCACATCCTTAAAATTTCATCAAAAAACTGTGGAAAATAAGCTTGTTAAAAGGATTTCATATTGGCGCATGCGCAGTAGTTATTAATGATACAATCATGTTGAAATTGATATAAGATGATCAAATTGTCATCCCCCGACTATCATCCAAATTTGAGCGAGATCGAACGACTAGGGCGTGAGAAAATGATGCTTGGTAGAATTTACGTTTGCGCATGCGCAGAGTGAGGTATTGAGTCAAGAACGATGAAACTGATAGGGGACCGTCCACCCCCTAGCCCGCACATTCCCTGAAAATTTCATCCAAATCGGATGAAAACTGTGGAAAATAAGCTTGTTACAAGGATTTGCGGACGCACGACAGACACGCACACACACACACAGACAGACAGACACGGAACCAAAGTTGTTCAGAATGGTCTAAAACGTAAAATGCGAGTGGAAATTTTGATTTTGGAGACCAAAAATTGTGTTCACCCGAAAGTGAAAACAATGCTTCCACTACTTTTAGTTAGACTCGGAAACAACATTGCTTGTGATGAGGTAAAAAATCTTCATTGCACAGGGGGGAATCGAACCGCTACTTTGCAATTCCAAATCATAATTCAAAATAATACACCTACTCATGTTTTTAAATAAGCCAAAAAATTACTCTTCTATTCAAAATATTTTTGAAATATTGATTTTCATACATTTCACTTCTTCATTTTCATCCCTTGGGATTTATTTAAAAAATCAAGCAGAGATGACAGGCACTTCCCTCTCTCATGAATGGTTTTTTGAGCCAAATTTCAGAAACTTTGGTTCAAAACCTGGCTCATACCAGTAATTTCGGTGAAAAGCTAAAGGTAAAGGTAAAGGCTAAAGGTAAAGCTTCGGTAAAAAATTTTTAATACTAGATCGAAACATCAATTAAACCTAAAGCAACCGAAATTAAGAACTACCCTTGCACGAAATAATTATATATATAAAGGCATTTCCACTTTTAACAAACTTAAAGAAAAATTACTTGCAACCAATAACAAAACTGTTAATAAAGAATTAAAAAATTATTTTTTAAGCTTCCTGTTATAATATAAAATATTGCTGAGTAAATAGAAAATACGAATAAATTAATATAGAAATAAGAGTACAGTAAATCAGGTTTAAATTTATAAACTTCGCTATGTGATCAACACCCTATGTATGTTTAATTTAGTTCTCGCTATCCTTATCGGCTAGTACCATGACCATCCCCTACCACGGACTTGTCGTCCATATTGGGGATTAATTTCCAGGTATTTATTACTATGCTATTTTTTTTCTTTCTAAAGTGTCTTTTTATTTTCTTGAGAAGTGTTGTTCTTGTACTTATTTAAATATGGAAATAAAGCGATTAAAAAAAAAAACGCTTCGGGCGGATTTTTTTTTTTTTTTTTTTTTTTTTTTCGATCTCGGTTTAAGTAGGTACCTATTATTTTCAATTGAAATAAATCGAAATCCCCTCAAAATTTACTGATTCAAGGTTAAGATACGTAAATTCCAAAAATCGAATTTAAAAAATCCGTCCGTCCGCCGTCTGAAGGTTTTTTCCGATACCACTGGACGAAAAATTAGGAAATTGGGCTCAAAAACCATACAATTGTCAGGAACGTGCCTGTAACTTCGACAAAATATTTGAAAATCGGGATCTTGAAAGCTTTTCAAATAAAAGGGCATTCTCAAAGGGTATTCATTTCGATTTAAATAGAACTCAGTTCGATCAACCAAATGGGAACATTTGGAGCATTGTAAAATTAACCATTCGCACAGCATGGTTGAAAGGGATAAAAGAAAACGTCAACACGACAGGCTATGCGGAACAGGCTGAACTTCTGTTTTCGATTGCTATCAATTCATTTGTTTCTTTTCGGTGGGTGCTGACATCCATGTAGTTAAATTGTAGTTTAAATGTACTTAAATTTAGATTTACCATAGACTCCCATTTAATAATTATCTGTAGACTATTGATTTGCATCGACATAACAGATATAATAAATCTTTGTGTAATAATTTGTAGCGTTTTATAATTCTCTAAAAATATTCTATCTGAGAAAAGAATGTGCTAGAACATCTATATTTCTACATAACTCTTCGTGTTTGCGATTTTATGAAGAAAAAAAAAGCAGTCCGTATCTCCCTTAAAACTCGGTAACAATGAGAATGGGAAACCGCTGGAAAGAGGGTTAAATTCATTGTAGAAACAATATATTAAAAACTGGGTCCTAGAGTAGTTTTTTGCCCTAATACTTTTAAAATTGTACATTTTCAAACGTTAGCAATTTTTTGAACCCGAAAACGTATCTTCTGCATAGACGTTCTAAAACAAAAATATTTGTCATTTTCTTGGCTTTCCAGCGTGATACTTGAATCAATTTCTACAATTATACCTAATTTTAGTGAAAATTCCGTTTAAAAGTTTTTTTAAAAATCAAAATTTTAATGAAAAATGGTTCTCTACGAATTAACCAATTTTGGGAGATTTTCCACGCTGAATCGAATGGTAACCCTCACAGATTTTTCAGACTCCGAAATTTTTGTAGAATAGATACTAGATATAGTTTTGCCAGAGAAATACGTGAAACCAAAGTTGTACTCAAAGCTGTGCAATGAGCAAGAGAAAATTCAATTGTGGAGAACATAAAAATGTCCTAATTTCTCTACAATTAAAATGTTTGCCTACATTTTGAAGTGAGTATTGATAATGGCTGTAGCAGGCATTGGGCAGCATACGCAATATTAACTAACAGGCCTCTGAATTTTTACGAATTTTTTTGTTATAGGGATATTTTTCAGTCAATTGCCTTTTTTCGACAGAAATTAGAAACATAAAAACATCCATAATACTGAGGGATTTACTAAAAAACAACAGATGATGGTTTCATCAGAAGGCAACCTGTATTTTACTATTCCAAAATGAGCATTCCTTTCTTTCCTTAAGTCATGCGCAGATAGGATTCTCTTGTTGCCATCAACAATCTAACGGTTATCTTCCTATGTCCTCAAACTGAGCAATAAACCACCATCTCCTTGGACGAAATTGGGGAAGGAACGGGTTTGAATGAAACTAGCTGAAAATAAGGGTCCGTTTCGTCAGATCCTTTCTGCAGCTCATTGAGAGGAAGCGTTTTGTCACCGACGGCTTTATCATCCTTCTCGGGATGATGGCCACTCTTATCCTCTCATTTGTGTCATTCCTCTCACATTATCCGTTTCCCCACTGAATCGTACCTCTTGAGCCTGCTGCAACCCACTTTTATGATTTGTTGGCTTATAGGCAGGCGGCATTGGTAAGCGCACCCTAAAGACCGGTTTATTCACTTTTTTTTATCATGGGGATGACAGATTTATCTCCAAGATAACGTTATACCTCAAATGACATAATTTATCGAGGAATATGACCAATTCATTAAGCTAGCCATCGGACAATCAGAAAAATATTTTAAAATGAATATGTTTCAAGTCTTGGAGTCAGGTCAAAATTTCCGTCACGGATTTTTTAAGGTCAAAACGCTGCATATTGTTACACAATGGTTTATTATTTCTGTGTTAGATAGCCCTTCTAAGCAGATCATTGGTCTATAATTATTAAACCCCGTATGTAATACATGATCAGAACATGGCGCATCGTACCTCCGAGAAGGGTACGACTTTTACAGTTCTAAGACCCAGCAATTTTATGCTTCACAGTGGAGATGTTTTAAAAAAACGGGAAAATGATGCTTGAAGTAATTTACTTTAGCGCATGCGCAGAATGGAGTAATGATTTGAGAAAAATTAATTTGGTAAGCAACAATCTACAGCCTAACCCACAAATGCCCAGTAATTGTAATCAAAATCTGATAAAAACTAGACCTTGTTCCTGGGAGTACACTTTCGCGCATGCGCAGGAGCTAATACTGATGCACACATGTTGAAATTAACATGAAATAATTAAACCATTGTCCCCCATCTATGCATCAAATTTGATCGGGATTGGACGACTAGGGCTTAAAAAAAATTATGCTTGACGGTATTTACGTTTGCGCATGCGCAAAATAAAGTGCTGATTTGAGAAGTATGCAATTATTAGTGGACCATTTACAGCTTAACCTGCGCATTTCCTGAAAATTTCATCAAAATCGGATGAGAACTTTTGAAATTAGGCTCGTTTAAAAAATAATACATATTTGCGTAATGATAGGATTATGTTGAAATTGCTAAGGAATGCTGAAATTAATCTCTTCCACCTATCCTCCAAATTTGAGCGAGATCGGACTACGGGGTGTGGGAAAATTATGCTTGATGGAATTTACGTTAGCGCATGCGCCTAGTGGAGTATTTGGGAATAACGAAATTCATAGAGGACCATCTTCACCCAAACCCGCACACACCATGAAAATTTCATAAGAACCGGTTGAATATCGTGAAAATTAAGCTTGTTACATGGATTTGCGGACATAAACACAGACAAACACACATACACACACACACACACAAACAGATAGAGAGATAAAGACACGGAACGAAAGTTGTTCCGAATGAATAGTCTAGAACGTAAAATGCATGAGTGGAAATCATACCACTGTAAAAAAACAACAGTTTGATTTTAGTGGAGACTACGATTTTTCAATCTCTCGAAAGTGAAAACAATGCTTCCGCTACCTATAGGTAAACTTGGGAGTAATTTAAGAGATGAGATTCCAATATTGGCATTATGTCAGCTGATATTTACAAGGCAACTTTTATGTATTCCAGTATTATGTACTATCTAGAGGTCTTTGATGGAATTAAGAGCTTGATCGGTTTTAAATAGATCCGCTAGCAGCGCGATGGAAATCGCGCTTAAAAATTTTAAGGTGTTTTTCGATGTTCGGCAAAACGAGCCGTTCAACGTACAGCGCTGCGGATGTTTTTAATCGATTCTTTGGGATCATATTTATCATTGCCTAGCAAAAAATCATTACTTTTACTTACCTTGAAAGTTTTGAGATCTCGATTTTTGAATGTTTAGCCCTTTAATGCTACCATATTAGGGTTGACACAAATTGATGCCGAGCTTCTTGGACCATCTATACCTCAAATGCGATTTTCAACGCAAGTTTTATTAATTTCGGTGAAAAGCCGCGGACGGACGTTTTTTTTTTTTTTTTTTTTTTTTTTTTTTTTTTTTTTTTTCTTCTTTTAAATTGGGTTTTTGGATTCTACTCATCTTAAAACATAAACTAAAAAAAAATTTAAGGGGGGGGGGGGGGGGGGGGGTTTTTTTTTTTTCAGGCCATAACTCCCCTTAGAGGCACTGTAAACTAAAAAAATTTATGGACATCATTGAAAAGAGCGTTAAATTTTTCTACCTACCTAATGCCAAACCAATTTTTTGAGCTGACTTCCTTAAAAAAAAAAAAAAAAAAAGGCTAAAAAAACAAATTTAGAAAATATCACAGAATTTGACTTTTTTCCGGTTGTCTTTCTGCTCTTAGTGCACTCTATTTTAGAAGGGTACTCCACGAGGAAAACTTCCTAAAAAATTCAGCTTTCCAACGGTATGGTCAATTTTACTTGTCATTTGCTTTGTGGAGAAAATTATGCTTTAATGTTAGTGCATTATTAGGTGGTACTCGTAAATTGTAACTCGGCTATAACGGAGTTGGGGTTAAATAAAACTCGGCTATAACGGAGTTGAGGAAATCTGCAATCTTTCGATTCAGCGAGAAAAAATAAGTAGAAACCGGCCCCGAACTAGTATTTTCATAGAAGGTCTTTTTTCATAAAACTCTCGTTTTTCATTTTTTTTTTTTTTTTATTTTTAAAACATGCTTTTCAACATTACGAAACGATGGAAATTATGCTCTCTTTTCTGATCAGCTGAGTGAGTTAAATTCTCTCATGTTCACCTTAAGCAGCTTAATTTGATAGAGAACCTCTCTGGAACATTAAGAGACAATTAAAATTATGGATTATTTCCTGATCAGCTGATTGAGCGAAATTTTCTCCTTTTCACCCAAAGAATTTGAAATTTGGCCGGGAGCCTCTCTGGAACTTAAAGAGATCATTGAAATTATGGGCTTTTTCCTTATCAGCTGAGTATGCCTTAGAATGTTGAGATTTGGTACTCTATTTCCGCTACCAGAGATGAAAGCGTGTTCTAAGATCTTCAATATTTAGCCATTTGGCTGTAGTTGACCATAGGGAGGCCCGGGGGTCCACCCACTCTCATCCTTTTATCAGCAGCACCTGGTCCATGGGTTTTGGTTCACTTAACACCTCAGCTGTAAGATCTCTAGGACTTTCCTAATAAGGCCATTAACACAGTGTCCTCTATTTCCTTTTCTTACCATTGTGTACGAGCAAGTATCGAACGAAACCGGCACGAGGATCTAACAGATAAGGGTTACCCCAAAAAACTCTCATGCGGTACACATTCTAAAGGTTTTCAAAGTCGAACAACTGCTAAATTAATTATTGAAATAGTTTATGATGTGATGTGTATGTACTCACATTGTCTGCGATGGGGCCAATGGCTGGAGCTGATCTTCTCTTTGCAGAATCATCTTCTGAAGATAAGCCGGGAGAGAACGCCAAATCATCCCCGACACTGAAGCCTTCACGCAAAAATAAAAAAAGCAAACAAGACATTGTAAACATTTCCATGAATTTATAGGCCAATAAAGTGAAGCCTATCATCAATCAAGATAGAGAAAACAGAGAGAGTACTTTATAGAACAAGGAATCACAGAGATAGAGGTGTGGATTTTAGACAAGAAAAATTATTAGAATCGAATGTTTAAGGCTAAAGGGGACGGGTGTTTAGTGTGATTCTCAGATAACGGATGGCGCTAGCGTCGGATGAAACTTTATCGGGCAAATCTCAACTTGAGTACACATTTTTTTAAATCTGGCTTCAGAATCATTATCAGGACGAGTAAACCTTTCGAGCGATCATATAACATTGTTTAAAAAAAAAATTTGTTGTTGAAATTTTGACTTGAAATTGTAATTGCTAATTTAATTTTTTTTTTTTATATATCCCGTGTTTGGAAACAATTCAAGTGTATGTTGGCATAGGCATGAAATTTTGATTCTGAAAATTAGTGGCCGCATGTGAGAAATGGGAGCGAAAAACGTGGTTCCAGGAAAAATAGAGTGTATTTTCGGGGTGCGTGCCTTGGCGACGCCGACGCCCAGCAACTGACCTCATCCGCGCTCGCGTACGAACCCGCTTACCGAGCCATCTCTCGAACATTTTTTTGTACTTACTGCTTCTTCCACTTTTATCAAAGTATACTTTATCATAGTGTTAGGTGGGGTTTTATTTTCATTTGTTATAGGAACATCCATGGTAATAATTAGTTTGTATAGTTGGAACCTTTGTATTCATGTGAAAACAACTGGAAGAGTTTGACGCACTGAACCGTAATATTCATTAGGTAGTATCTACCAACCTCGTACCTTCCTAACTACAATCAGAGATGAGCAAACACATATCCGAAAATACAAATATGTATTTATCCTTTAGGTATATTTTATTATTTAGAGTTGAATTTCTGTGTAGGTACTTACCTTTGTATTTGTATTCATATTTTGGCTACGATTATTCAAAAATTATACTCTAAACTATGAATATAGGAATTATATTCAAAGAATATGAATATTTCAATACTTATCTAGAAGTACATATTATTATTCAATTATTTTTGAATATAAAATAATAATATTCACGTATTCAATCAATATTAATACCTCGATAGGTACCTATTCAAATTTATATTCATCATTCAATTTCACAAAACCTTATTTTTGTCTACTTGATGCACTATTACAAAGATGAGTGAGGGAGCAAAATTGAATTCTAGTTCTCAAAATTCAACGTAGAATACCGAGAATGTGAGTAATATATGATAATTTCAAAGTAGGATAATGGACTAAATTTAAAAATCTGTCACAAATCAGCAGAATCCAGCCTTGAAACCCGTCTTTTTTTTTTTTTTTTTTTTTTTTTTTTTTTTTAATGTTTGTATTTTCAAAATAAGATGATGAAATTCACCCTAAAGATCCTTGAATTTGAGTGATTATCTGTTTTACAATATAGGTAAATGGACTACATTTCAAAATACATCGAAATTCTGCTTTCAGGTAAAGTATTGCACAATAACAGGTAAATATTATGAACATCATATACAAATTCAACAATAAATAATTCACATAATTCAAACAATAAATCATAACAAAATTCATTATTGACAATCATCAATTCCTTATTCATCATCATAAATAGAATGGAAAGAAAAACGAACCAAAAACACAAACTAATCTGGGCGCCGGTACCTAACCGCGATAGGCAAGAAGCGAGCGTTGGTCTGCGGGTAAAAAATGTAAACAAGAAATCAAGAAGCAAAATAAACCCGAATGCGAAACCCCCCGCTCCACGCCTTTCTGCAGTGGTAGCAAACCCCCCTCGTAACCGACGCGTCCGGCAAACGCATAGCAACGCCTAGCAACAAGCATTATTACAGTTTTTAGAGGACACAATCACCATCAATTTTGCACTGCGTTTTTACACTTTCATTCTTACTCTAGGTCTGATTCTCACTACAATTATTTATGAGGATAATTCTAGTACTTAGGTAGGTAGTTGAGATACCTATGAAAAAATATGGGATGTTAGCGTTTTCCAGGAAAAAATTGTTCAAAATAATATTTTTGAACAAAATACAAAAAAAAATTGAAAAACTAAATTTTTGTTAGCGCCCAGATTCGTGTGTGTTTTTGGTTCGTTTTTCTTTCCATTCTATTTATGATGCCTAATAGGCGATATTCCAATAAAGGCAAGTTTACTCAAATTCTCGGTATTCTACGTTGAATTTTGAGATCTACTCCCTACACTTATGTGGTAAACACCAAAAATAACTAGAATTCAATTTCGCTCCCTCACTCATCTTTGTAATAGTGCATCAAGTAGACCAAAATTAGGTTTTGTGAAATTGAATGATGAATATAAATTTGAATAGGTACCTATCGAGGTATTAATATTGATTGAATACGTGATTATTATTATTTCATATTCAAAAATAATTGAATAATAATATGTACTTCTATATAAGTATTGAAATACTCATATTCTTTGAATATAATTCCTATATTCATAGTTTCGAGTATAAATTTTGAATAATCGTAGCCAAAATATGAATACAAATACAAAGGTAGGTACCTACAAAGAAATTCAACTCTAAATAATAAAATATAAAGGATAAATACATATTTGTATTTTAGGATATGTGTTTGCTCATCTCTGATTGTAGTTAGGAAGGTACGAGGTTGGTAGATACTACCTAATGAATATTACGGTTCAGTGCGTCAAACTCTTCTAGTTGTTTTCACATGAATACAAAGGTTCCAACTATACAAACTAATTATTACCATGGACGTTCCTATAACAAATGAAAATAAAACCCCACCTAACACTTTGATAAAGTATATTTTGATAAAAGTGGAAGAAGCAGTAAGTACAAAAATTCGAGAGACGGCTCGGTAAGCGGGTTCGTACGCGCGCGCGGATGAGATCAGTTGCTGGGCGTCGCCAAGGCACTCGCCCCTCAAATACACTCGTCTTCCTGGAACCACGTTTTTCGCTCCCAATTCTCACATGCGGCCACTAATTTTCAGAATCAAAATTTCATGCCTATGCCAACATACACTTGAATTGTTTCCAAACACGGGATATTAGCGATTTTTTAAATTAAAAAAAAATTAAATTAGCAATTAAAATTTTAAGTAAAAATTTCAACAACAAAAATTTTTTTTGGAAATTTTGTCATGTTCGCTCGATAGCCTAGGATGAGACAAACTCAAATATATATTTAGATTTGAAAATTGATTGATTGGTGTGGAGATAATCAAGATTAACTATTTCTATCTTCCCTCTCTCTCACACAACTGTCGTCCCCTTTAGCCTTAAGGGATATTGGCTCTGTTCACCATGAGGTTCTGCATGAACAGGTCCCGATTGCGCAGTATTTATGACCATGAATAACAATTTTTGTTTGCGATTTTTACACATGTTCTTTCTATATTTAAAACATTTTTCGCAGAACTATTTCTAACGTTCGAAATCTTCACATTATATGTTTTTAACAACGTTCTGCTACTTTTTTAAACTTTATAAATAGTTTATTTACCTATTATATATATATATATATATATATATATATATATATATATATATATATATATATATATCCATGATACTATCCCAAGTCCCTGAATTCAAAAAACCATTATTCTTCTAACTTTGACAAAGATTTTAATCGAAATATCAAAACATTCTTTTCTCTTTCTGTTTGTGAAATTTCTATCAAATTTAGTTTGTACATCATATTTTTAATAGTTTGTGTATATATATATATATATATATATATATATATATATATATATATATATATATTTTTTTTTTTTTTTTTTTTTTTTTTTTTTAATACAGTTCCGTGCACGTTCGTATTTCAAACTATATTTGAGGTTAATTGAGTTGTATTGAATTTATCGTGGAAAACAGTCTGAAACATCTCTTGTTTCGGTGAAAAACATAGAAAATCTTGGCCTTGAGTTTAATTTCGCTCGCAATTTTAGGTAACATTCAAATCTTTTAATAAAAGATCATTAAATAGAACGAAGTTTAAGCCGATTTGGCCATTTTCTACATCTATATTTTCTACATCGATGATGAATTTATAATTGATTTCGTGAGGGTAGGTATTCATATGTTTTTATAGTGCGATGTAAGCCGAGGGAAAAAGATAAACCGTCGCGTCGTTGCTTTTCTACGACTGTTCGATCTTTTTCTATTCACTGAAAACTCTATCTACTTTTCTTGTCGAACATCACCGACCATATCATCATATCCTTCTCTATTCATTAAACAGTAAAAATGATTTCAAGGTTCCCAAGTAGATTTGATAAACTCTGAGAAACAAAAATGGAAACATTGGTTAAATTATGAAGAGTGATTGTAATTATGATTTAGTCAATATTTACAAAGAGTTGAAGTACACAGGTAGAAAACATTAATATTACCATGAAAGTGCATGAGAGTGAGTTGTAAGAAAGGTGCAGATAACTTTTGAAAAAAGTACACAACAGCAAGTAGGAAAAAATAACGTAAAACTCAACATTTTGTAGAATTCCCACCCTAATCTCGTGGATGTATTAGCAAATTTCAATGACTGTAAGGTGGAACGAACATTTAAAAATTTGTAACGAATTCTAGTTACCTAGTCCAACGTATCCTTTGACTCCGCCCAGATTTCTGACTCTGAGGAGGGTGCTTTTCTTGAAGTTGCAATCAAGAGTTACACCGAACTCTAGATTAAAAACGCAGGTACCACGAACCCATCCAACGTCCAGCACTGGAAAACCATTAAAGTTTTTGCTAGGTACAACTCTATAGAAAATATCCTACTAATAGTTCATCAGTTTCATTTATTTATATGATTTCTTTCGAATATGAACTTAGTTTTGTGTAATTGGTGTATGAGGTTTTTAACGGATTGCATCAGGAAGAACTTCCAGGTGTGAATTAACTCGCTCTCAATTGAATGATTGTTTTTAATAGAATTACTGGAGAACTCTTATTGAAATAGGGGGGAAGTCTAATAAAACTTTCGGTTTGATGAAGTACTGATTGAAACCAGGTTAATACAGCAAGATGTTGAATGCCTTCTAAGGAAATTAAATGTGAATGATGTGAGAAGTCAGATGAAGTGTACAGACAAAAGACAAAATGTACCGTATAGAATCATCCAATTAATCATAAACCGTAATTACAGATTAGTCACACATAAATTACCTCTTTCGTCATTTTGGTTGAAATTTATCAAGAAAGAAACAAATTGAAAGAAGTGCATCATGTAGAGTTTGAGCAGGTAATAGATGAAAGTACAGAAAAAGAAATATTTGTTAGTTTAAGAAACTAAGAAGATCGATTATACAGTGAAAGGAGAAACTTTCACAGCTCGGAAGTTGCCGTTGAAGGAAGAGAAAAAGTTTATAAGAGCAAGCTTACGCGATTTCAAATAAATAGTAAAGTAGTACATTATGCATTCATACAGATAATGCATGAGATATAGAAATTATATACAAGACAAATCACACACACAAAAAACAGATATTATAATATGATGGTAAAAATATTCATTTCATTAAGATTATTGCTTCCGAAGCAACCAAGGTTGCGGAAACATTCTGATCATTTTCGAAGACAACAAGATTATTATCCCCTAAAATCTTGATTTCCACAATTTTGGGGTTGTTTTAACTAGATGGTTCTTCAAGACTTCCATTGTTCAAACCAATGGTAGGGATCACGTACGTGACAAGCAGGTACGTGACACGTACCAAACCTACCTTGATGCAGGCATAATAGTACTGTTACCTACTTTGCTTTCTCACTACCGAAGGTTGGGAAGCTTTGTGTCGTACGAGAAATCGAGAAAAAGATGTGTCCTCCAAAATGTCCACTTGCTTCTGGTTTATTATTTCCAATAATGAACCTTTTTAATCGTCCAAGAATCAAATTTTAAACCCCCCCCCCCCCCCCCCCCCGTCTCCTCAAAATTTGTTGGTTTACGTTTCAAGATGCGTAAGATACAAAAATCGAATAAAAAACGCTGCAAATCATTGCACAAAGGTTTTTTTTTAATTTGGCTTCGTAAGCACATACAGCCGTTACAATTGCTAATTTACAAAATAGTTATTATGAGTAAATCAAATATAATTATGTATTGTTATTATTAGGTACTACTATATTAAATGTTGTACATCATCAGTGGTACTATATAATATAAGAATATTATTCTTCATATTGCAGAAAATTACAGAAATTAAGTATAGCATTAATGTCTTATGTATTTCATTAGATTTTAATGTTCGTTTGCACAATCAATGTTATGTAAGCTGTTGTAGACAGACAGGTTGCCGCTTCCAATGATTGTGTCTAGGTTCAATGGAAGTGTTATTTTATCCGAAATCGCGTTGATAAATTGTTCTCGAGGACCAGCGTGGTCAGGGCATTCTGGTATCGAGTGTTCACCGATTTCCTAAGGATGGCCGCATGAGTTGCAATTGTGGAGTGGTCGCCTTTCCGATTTTGTAGAGGTATTCCCTTGTGCAGAACACTCCACTTCGGAGACGTGTAATGTTTTTATAAAACCTTTTAGGTTTTGGCTCAGTGACATTAGTAAACCACGTTGCACAGTTTGACGGTGAAAGAGGTTTTTATACCGATCTCCCGTACGCGTATGGTGCGAGTAGAACATTTTAGTCCAGCTGCTATTCATGCGGGTCCTTATCAGCTTTTTCAGGTCCGTTGGAAGAAAGGAGTGTGTTGGAGATGGTAGTGAGGGATTTGTTGCTCTTCTTGCTTCTTTGTCCGCTGCTTCGTTACCTGCAATTCCGGAATGTCCTCTTGTCCAACAGAATACTATTCGAGTTCCAAGTTCTGTAAGGATGCTATACGTTTGCAGTATAGATGCTTCGATTGACGTCTGATGGGAACGCGTACAAATATGTAACAGCTTGGATACTGCGCTTTGGCAGTCTGTCACGATGATTGCATGTGGAACACTAGGGTATTCGTCTTGAATCCACGTGAGAGCTCTCTAAATGGCGCAAGTTTCTGCCGTATATACCGATGCTCTTTGTCATAAACAGAAACCGTGGGCAGAGCCGCTAGCGGAATCATAGAAAGCGCATCCTGCTTTGTCTGCTTGGACGGAGCCGTCCGTGAATATAGATAACCAAACTGTTCGGTCACCTCGTTTCGATGTAATCTCGTACTGAAATGTTGCTGTGCTGCGGAACACAAACCGGTGCACAAAGGTTTACTGTTTCTGTATTAGACAGCCCTTCTACGGAGCTCATTGGTCTACAATATACGGTAGTGATCGAAACTCGGAACTTCGCGCCTTGCAACCCTTCACAACCTCACAATTTTAAGAGTTATGACAATGTCATCTACCCACCATACAGAAGGGTCGTAAACTGCATATTGATTTGAAACTATGTTTGTTCCTTGCACATAAAATCATCAATTACAATTACCTACCTAATGCATTTCAGTAGCAGCAGCTTTAGCTGCTAAGTGGTCCTCCAAATCTCGTGTATTTATTTTCAAGGTTTCCCAAAAACGCTAAGTAAATTCCAAATTTCAGCTCTTTAATTCGATCAGAAAAGAAAAAAGCCTCTGAGATTTCTCAGCTGATCAGAGTCCCTCCATACTTTGTAATTGTATTCTAGATGTTCTAAAGGAGCTCCATTTCAGGTTTCAGTACGATAAGTCGATTACGAAACAAGTTAGGCTCAGGGGTCTGTCAGCTGAATGTGCCGCCGTGCAGTGGAATTGTATTCTAGATATTTGGCAAGAGCTCCAACTCAAATGTCAGATCGGTAGGTTGATTAGGAAAGAAATTAGCTTTATGGGCCCCTTTCCGTAACGCACCTTCGCAGACGATTCGCGTTACTTAATTTCATGGTGGTCGGGCGAAAGGCCTACTTTGTCATGATTATGCCAATCTAGATCTAGGCACATACTGAGAGAAAATTAAATAAAACATCATCGCTTTACTAGTCTCTCTGATCCTATGCAGAACTTGACGTAGGCTTTCACCTACTGAAAATGAATAAGGTAATTTAAATCACCTACCTAACTTCACAAGTCATCTACAGCCAACGAGAGTTATAATAAACTCGATTTCGTGAGATGAGGATTCCATTAGAATTATATCAGCTTATACGATTGAGTAGTTTTACCGGCTATTTTTACTAAGTTTAAACAGTTGCGATTCACTCCCGTGTTGACCCCCCCCCCCCCCTTTTTTTTATAGTCAACGTTTTAACCCTTAGCGAGAGCAAAGGGATGAACGTACAGCGATCCAGGTGATTTCATTCAATCATTGGAATGATATCTACCCTTGATAACAAAAAAACATGTCAACCAGTGCATGGTTTTACTCCGAGTTCTAGCCCTTACGGAGAGCGAACGGATTACATTGACGACAAAAAAAACTGTTTCCTTGAAAGTTTTTGAGATCTCGATTTTTGAATATTTCAGCCCTTAAATACTACCCTTTAGGGTTGATCGAAATTGATGCCTGGCTTCTCGGACCAACAAGACTCCAATAAATAATATAAATAATACGACAATTTACGAAAATTGGCTCATACGATCATGCTGCATGGCTGAGACTTTTAGGATTCGAATGAGTCGATTACAAAGGTTTGTTATTGAAAATAAAACGCTGCAAATTACTACACAAAAGTTTATTATATCTGTATTAGATATACCTTGTACGTTAATATCACTTTTTGCGCATGCGTTATCCATCAAGCGTCATAATCTTATGGCCTATTTGTCCAATCTCACAGTAATTCAGGGGATAGTTGTGAAACAGCAAACTAACCATAATCCATTTCATCACGATAATATCATTAGTAGGTAGTTGCTGCGCCTACGCGAGTGTTAAATCCTTCTAAAAGCATAGGCTCAGGTTGTGGATAATGGAGTTCCATCTCTCAAAAATAAAATTTTTTACTGCACATACATCCATCATGCATCATTTTATCATACGGCCCATTCGTCCGGTCTCGTTCAAATTCGGAGGGTACTTTGAAAATGACACAACTTGGCATACAAATATGGCCTGATTTGTATTTCACCCATAATATCAAATCTATAACCTATGAGCTTAGATGAGATGGTCATATATCATTTATGAAACCAATGTACTCGTAATCATCTATGGTCATAGAATCCTCACCTAAAATGACTCCAAAGAATGACACCTCTATTGGTAATGGCTTGCGTGAAGTTAACATAAAAGCCATACAATTTTTTGTAGTTGTACTAAAAAATTAACAGTATCACGTTGGTAATAAATGCAAACACCACGCATAGGCTTAGCAACGTTTTCCCGTAAGTCCCACTTAATTTCCCTTTTGCAATGCAGTTAGGACTAGGTAGCTGCTTGTTGCGGTAACAGGAACTGACAGAGGGAAGTAGCGGTCAGTGGAGCGAGCAGCAGCTTTGACTAGAGGTCCGGTGATACCTTTCAGATAAAATTATTCTTATGAAACTGTGCCATAGAATTCAACATGGCCCAACGCTACCCATTGGTTTTTTGGTTAATTTTTCTCAATATAGAACCTCTGAAATCGACCGAGAAAAAACAAATGTTACCCCTCAAAATTGTTTGATTTTCGTTTCAAGATACGAGAATTCAAAAAATCTAATACGCCATCCTCCATTCGAATCTAGCCTCCGAAAGTACAGGACCAAACTTAATGAACATTGGCCCAAGCATCATAAATTGGCCGAAGATCTGCAGGTAACATCGGATTCAATTTTTAACTCTAAAGGGTAGTAATTAAGGGATGAAATTTAAAAAAAAAAAAAAAAAAAAAAACAAGTTCTTCAATACGTTCAAAGTAACAGTAATTTTTTTGAGGGGGTATCATTTATTGATAACATCCCAAAGGATCGGATGATCCCAGGTCTCTGTACGTTCACCCATACGCTCTACCTTAGGGCTAGACTTTGGTAGGGAAAACAATCAAAACCATGGGTCAAATCATAACATCATAACTGATGGAATACAGCGAAAATCGTCTTGTACCTACTCGTAACTATGACCCTCGCATCAGCTGTTATAAAACCAATCCAATGGAATTTTCACTACACTAAACTGGGTTTATTATAACTTTGTCTCCAGTAGATGGACTTCTTAAGCGTAGGCCGGTGATTTATTTTAAATAATTAATTTCCAGTTGGTGGATCAGCTCGTGTTAAATACTATGAAAGTGCAGGTGTGCTATTTAATTTAGTTAATTTCCCTCCGGTAGGCGTCTACGCCTATACAGTCTATTCAGAAACCTAATATAACGAGTTCATTTAATAATTATAGACAGGTGTTCTGCGTAGAAGGGCTATCCAATACAGAAATAATAAACCTTTGTGTAATAACTTGCCGCGTATTTTTACGTATCTAGTAAGTATCCAACGCTCATCTAAATCAGCCAGAAAATTTTACTACTTAGGTGAGCCCACCTACCTTATTTGGCAGGTAGTAGGTACCTACCTACTATCATTAAGACTTTACTACCGTAATCAATGATATAAGGGTGCAGGGCTATCGTGCCAATATAATATTTGAGGGAAGGAGGGGGGGAAGGCTGGAACTTAGAATTTTCCAACCGCTCCTACTGAAAATTGCCAACTGCCTTTATTTAGGCATTTGGCAATTTTTGATTGATTGAGGCAGTTTGAAAATTCAGAACTTTGAGTGAAAAGAAACTTTCAACTAGCAATTTTATGGCAAAAAAACTCGTACTAAATAAATTTGCTATTCAAAAAGAGATGTTTGACTTTTTGCTGTTTTTATCGATTTTTTTGCACATTTTAATGAAATTTAGCCGGCACATTCAAGAGTTTCCTAACGACTTACACAAAACGAAAAGTTCCAGTCATGCAACATGATTGTATGAGCGAATTTTCGAAAATTGTACTGTATTGTGTTACATTGTTTTGAAAATTGAGGACTTTGAGTGAAAAGTAGTTGTTAACTACCAATTTTATGGCAAAAAAACTCGTACTAAATAATAGTTTGCTATTCAAAAAGAGATGTTTGACTTTTTGCTGTTTTTATCGATTTTTTTGCACATTTTAATGAAATTTAAGTACATTTTTTCAGCATTATTTAATAAATCAATTTTTAATGCTCTATTTTATAGTTATTAAACTTTATTCGAGCAATATTCTGCTAAACAATATTAATTTAGCGATTTTTAGTCGTTTTTTTGCTATTTTTACTGATTTTTTTTTTTTTTTTTTTTTTTTTTTAGCACTTTTTTTGAATTGTGACCAATTTTAGGGCAAAAAAGTCTTTCTAAATAATATTCTGAAATTCAAAAAGATTCAGGATTTTTAGCTTTTTTCAGTTTTTATATATTTTTGGGCAAATATTTATAAAATTTTTTTATTATATTTTATATTTATTTTTTTCAGCATAACATTCTGCATACATTGTTTAATGTTCTAGTTCATCGTTAATAAAATTCTTTCGACCAAAATTCTGCATACAAATATGAATTTAACGATTTTTAGCTATTTTTACTGAATTTTTTATTTATTATTATTATTATCTTAATATATAAAATTCTCGTGTCACAGTTTTTGTTGCCATACTCCTCCGAAACGGCTTGACCGATTTTGATGAAATTTTTTGTGCTTATCCGGTATCTATGAGAATCGGCCAACATATATTTTTCATCCCCCTAAATGTTAGGGGTAGTCCACCCCTAAATTTTTTTTTTTTTTTTTTTTAGACAAAATTTTTAATTTCTATTTTAATTAACGTCTGCCAAGTTGGATGGGCAGTATAACTTCCTCAAGCGAGCGAAGCGAGCAGCATCCCCCACAGAAGTTAAACCTACCCTTAGAGATCTACCGTTTGCGAGCGAAGCGAGCAACATCCCCTACATGTTTCAATTGTAATACATTCCATGTATACAGCCACACTTTGCGAGCGAAGCGAGCAACATTCCCTACATACCACATTTTGCGAGCGAAGCGAGCAACATTCCCTATATGCCACACTTTGCGAGCGAAGCGAGAGAATGAGAGAGAATGTCAAAAAATGCTGGCCAACCGTTTCCGTTAAGAAAGATTGATTTTTTGACATTAGAACCGAATTTTCATCTCAATCCTAAAGATAGTTATCGTCTGGAAGGATATATATACATACATATATATGAAAAAGCGTTAAACTCTAAGATTCTACTCAGATTGTCACAAAACGGGTTTCAGTAAAGAAAATTTTCGGAAGTTTTGATTTTAAAATTTTTGGAGTTTGATTTTTAAATTTTTGGGGTTTTTTTTTTTATTTTTGGGGTTTTTTGGGGGGGATTTTGGGAAAATTTTTTTTTTTGCGTCATTATCTACGAAAGAACCCAATGCTGCAATTCCGGTGAGGGATAGCAAGTGTGCGTCCTTGAAAGTGGAGCCGCCCAGAGGACTTCATGAAGAATTCGGAGACTTGGGAGCAACAGCGTCCACTCGGACCTTCCTAAATGAAAGTTGGAGAGCAGGTGACTAGTGGGGCGCGTCCTTGTAGAAGTGACCCCATATCCGACGAGAAGTCTGGAGGCTGGACGGAGCAGGAGGTTCGAACTGAACGGAGCGATGGACGATGAAGATTATTAGAAAAACCCGGAGAACGCATTGGACGCGGATTTCACTGACTGCGAAGAGACGCGCGAGCGCAGTGGTAATAAATGAGTCGGTAAAGACGAGAGAGAAAGCAAAAGTAGAAAATTCTATGACCTAGGCGCAGGGTTGCCAGGTGTCCGGTTTTGGCCCGGACAGTCCGGCTTTTCATCAAGGCGTCCGGGCAAAAATTGCTCTGGAAGCTAAATGTCCCGTTTTTTTAAGGAGCGGAAAATGACCGGCTTTATGGTTTTTTAACCATGCACCTTCCCTAGTGAGACGTTGTGTCGACTGTATTCGTCAAGCTAAAAATGATTACGAGCATGATAATATTTCTTTCACCCCCCCTTGTCACAACTGAAACCTCGTTTTTTTTTTTTTTTTTTTTCTTTTTTCAAATACAAGCTAAAATGTATCTACCAAATTGAAAAGAAATGGCAATGCTGACCGAACTGTTAAAAAGCTTATTACATGAGGCAGTTTTTGTGAGATTTGACAATTTTCAGAATTTGTTAAGCGAGTAAAACTTTAAATTTCATGGGTTTTCAGAAATATTTATTTGTCAAAATAGTTCATGTTTCAGCTGGCAGTATGGTATTTAGATGGTATTTTTCGAGAATCAAAAGACAAATTATATTAGAAGTTTTAACGCTGGTTTAGAAAAAATGCTCGAAAATCAAATTTGGTTGAGTTGAAGTAGAGAAACACGGTTTTAAAGCAAAAATAAAGTAGTTTATCTGCAACACTCTTTTATAATTCAAATACATCGAAACTGATTGAGAGGGAAAATTTACTCCATTCTCATACCATGAAAAGTTGAACGAGTTTAACTCAAAATTCGTTTAAAACTTATCTTAATCCACCTATAATATTGCAGTCGGCAAGTGATATTTATTGGAACATAAAGATAACATACTCGTAAATATTAGGTCCCATTTGGCACGGTATTAAACATAGTCTATAATGAAAATGCATATCAGTAATTGTGCATGCATGGAACTTATGACTGTTTGATAGTTAATGAGTTTTTTTAGTCTGCCCATTTGTCTGCCAAGTCTGCCGGTCTGCCAAGTCTGCCGGTTTTTTGCCCCATACCACCTGGCAACCCTGCCTAGGTACCTAATGGAGATCAATAAGTGTACAGGGTTACTCTTTTGGTCAGAACCACCTAGGGGTTGATTCTATAACTAATTTTTTATTGAAAGTTCTGCCAAGAGATTTTTTTAATACCTTTAAATTTTTCCTTTGTAATCGACCAAGAAATAAAATTTTTAAACCCCTTATAATTTGTTGGTTTACGTTTCAAGATGCGTAGAATCCAAAAATTTAATTTAAAAAAAATCCGTCCGTCCGCTGTCCGAAACTTTTCTCAAAAAGTATGGGAGCAAACTTTAAGAAATTTGGCTTAGGTAAAAATCATTTATCGATTGGGGATGTGCCAGTAACATCGGCATCGCGTTTGATCAACACTAAGGGTAAAAGGACTGAAATATTCAAAAATCGAGATCTTGAAATCTTTCTATGTAGGTAACAGTAATGATTTTTTTACTTTCATTTATAGGTATCCGCCCAAAGAATCGAAGAAACCACCCCGGTCGCTATGCGTTTATTCGTTTGCTTTTCCTAAGGGCTAAAACATCGACAAGAAAAAAATATATGAACATGAAGACTAAACTACAAAGACACGAAAGACACAAAACCACAAAAGACATGAAAACTATGACAATTGTCTCAGCTGATAATATAATCCCAATGGAATTCTGACTTCCCGAAATCGAGATTATTATAACTTCTGCATCCTATTGGGCTTGTGAAGCGTTGGTAGTTAATCACCTACTTCAATTATATGATCAATCATTGATTAGTAAATACTTACTAATTACTCTTAATTAAATCCCAATCTTATTTCTATCCCAACAACAGAAGATTACTTCCGAGTATGCCAAGATCGGGACGTTTTAGCCTTTGAGCTTTTGACGTTTGAGCTTTGCAATGAATCCAAAATTATCTTTATGGAAATTAGTTTTGAAATTCTTTCAGTTTAATGCTTTTTGATATGTGTTTTGAACAAAAAGTTCTGGTTATTTTCAATTTGCGCGCCAACAGAGGGTCGTTGAAACTTCTCAGTGGTCCAAACGTTACTCTTTCTGAGTCACCTGGTTATTTTATATTGCTGTTATTCTCAGTTCTCGAGTTATTCTGACCAGTTTCGGAACCTCTGAGGCTAATTTCTTTCCTAATCGACTCACGTTGCTGAAATTTAATGGAGCTCGTTCGGAGGTCAAACCAATTACGAGGTTCGGAGGTCATCACTCTGATGGCTACAGGATTAATGATGGATTAATTTTTTTTTTTTTTTTTTGTATCTACTAGTTTTTTTTTTTTTTTGTTTTTACAATTGTCCTAGGTACACATTGTTGCTTTTACAAATATATCCGATTTGATTTGATTTGTTAAAATGTAATGAAATTTGAGCAATTTCAGTAGAAAGTAATTGTTAAAAACCAAGTTTAAGGCAAAAAAACTCGTACTAAATAAAATTCGGTAATTCAAAGAAGATTTTGGATTTATAGGTTCTTTTGAAGTTCTTACATATTTTTCAGCAAATATTAATTAAATCTAAGTACCGACTTACGTTTTTCGGCATAATTTTGAGCAAATATTTTTTAATGTCCTAGTTAATTGTTAATAATTTTGTTTAGACAAAAACTCTGCTAAAATTTTTTAATTTAACCATTTTTGGCCTTTTTAACCACTTTTAGTGATGTTTTTATTACATTTTTTGAAATCTGACTTTTGAAATTTGAATTTTGAATTAATGAGCACAAAAATTGTTGGCCAACGAACTCATTCTTTCATTTGGATAGCTTGAATTTTTGGCGCAAGAACGGGATTTTTGTCTCAACCCTAAGAAGAGTTATCGTCTGGAATGACACACACATACACACACATAAGTACCTATAAGAATTTTTTTTTTTTTTTTTTGTAATAATTGAGTCAAAGTGGTGTTGAACGAATATTAAATCGTATGATCGCCAAGAAAATATAATGCTGATACAGACAATTTGGTCAAAAATTGGGAAAAAGTTTATATAAAGGTGAGAAATATGGGTTTTTATGTCAAGAAACACGATTTTCTCGTTAAAAACCTTCAAAAACATATTGGTAAGTAATGCAAGAATTACAGTTACGTCCCTATGAGAATTACGAACTAAATCACTCGCGACGAAATTGTGGAAACCCATTTCAAAACGGAAGTTAGTGAAAATTATTTCTGTTCTAGAACCAAAAATTTCAACCATGTATCATGTTTTCTCCTCGATATTGATTCGAAATTCTATGAACTTGTAAATTGTTTTAACACAGAATGTGTTTTTGCGATGACCTACCGAAAAAAAATCGTCACAAAAAACCGACAGAAAAAACCGTTATGCGCCTTTTATAATGATTTTCACGTACAACCAAGCCGTTGGTAAGGAAATAGAACTCCCGCAGTGTTCATTGCACAGAAATTGTTCACCATTCGTTGGAAAGCTCTCAATTTATATAGTATTTTTCTTGTAGTTACATATTTATTTATATAATATTTATAGGGTTTTAGACCAAATTAAATGTCTAACAATTATTTATTTTATTATTACCAAATATTGTTATTATTCACGTGCAACCAAGCAACCAAGCAACCAAGCAAAAACACATTCTGTGTTCCTATGATTTCATACAGAGTATGGAAAAAGAAATAAACCGGGGGGTGCAGGGGGGCGGAGCCCCCCGCCGAGGCGCAAAGCGCCGAGTTTTTTTTCCTGTTTTTTTCGTCAAAAACACGACACATGGTTGAAATTTTTGGTTCTAGAACAGAAATAAAATCATTAACATAAAATTCGGATCACCTGCTATGAATCAAATCATCGAAACACCAGCTCAATGAAATCATCAGAAATTAACAAGCGGTTGCAATCATGTTCACAATATCAATTATTGAGAATGATCACCTGTGTGTAAACAATTATTTATATAACCATGCTCATAACTCAGTTTGTTGGACACGCACTTCGCAGTAGTTAACATAATATTGTTGGATAAATCGAGAGCTTTCGAACGAATGGTCAACGAATTTTGTGGGATGAAAAACGACGAAGTACCATTTCCCTAGCAACGACTCGGTTGTAGGCGGAAATCACTGTAACACTATATGTTTCGTGCGCGGAAAAAAATTGACTCGCAAAGTTGACGCGCAAAAATTGCTAGGACCCCAGGGCTAAAACATGATACATGTTAAAACGTTGTCTATTTCCACGAAAAATAAAGAGTTACAATGTTAAATCGATTTCGACGGTTAGGCCATCATCAGTAACAAACAATAACTGTTGTTGTTATTGCTTGCTGCTGTTATTGTTTGTTACTGATGATGGCCTAACCGTCGAAATCGATTTAACATTGTAACTCTTCATTTTCGTGGAAATAGACAACGTTTTTCACTAACTTCCGTTTCCTATGAGAATTGATTGATGGTAATTGAAAAAAGAGAAAAAAAAAAAAAAAAAATATAATTTTTCGGAATTACCCCCCCCCCCCCCCCCCTCCCATTTGAAACTTTCAAGGTTGCATAACTGGACTAAAATCTGGATCGAACTAATAATAACTGTCAGATGAATATAGTAAATATAGTAAAAAATATTACGATTTATCAGTATTACCACACCACTCACCCGCATTCATCATGAAATTTGGAACTCCTGAACATTTGAAATTTGGTAGGAAACCTCTCTGGGACATCAAGATTCGAACAAACTGAGGCGCTCTATCCTGATCAGCTGAGTGAATTATTTAAATTTTACTTTTAGCAGCCTGTACATTCCAACCCTTTTCCCATAGACTACCAATAATGTGTGATATCCCCCCCAATAATAATAATAATAATTTTAAAAAATAAGCCTAACAAACAAAGTTTGGTTACGCTAAAAAATTGTTCAAAACCCATTACATTTTAACGCTTTTATATATATATATATATATATATATATATATATATATATATATATATATATATATATGTATGTATGTGTCATTCCAGACGATAACTCTCGATAGAATTGAGATAAAAACTTCGTTTTTTCGCCAAAAAATCAAGCATTTCAAAAGAAAGGATGAGTTATTTGGACAACACTTTTTGAGCACATTAAATTGGTCAAATTTCAAAAAATGTACTTAAAAAATCTTTAAAAAAGGCAAAAAACCGCTAAAATTCAACAAATTTATATTTTTTAGCAGAATGCTACTCGAAAAAAATTAATCGAACATGAACTAGGACATTTAAAAATTTAAGCACAAAATTGTACTGAAAAATGTACTTAAATTTCATTAAAATAAGCTAAAAATTGATAGGAGTACTTGAAAAAATTGTAAAAATCCACAAAATCTTTTGTTCATTGGAATATTACTGACAAAAAGTTAATTTGCTATAAAATGTATAATAAAATTTGTATTTGTCCCCAAAGTGCTCAAATTTCAACAGAATTTAACATTTATGAAAATTCGCTCATACGATCATGCTGCATGACTGGAACTTTTTTTGAGCTAATGTAGTCGTAGTGTAGTGCCCTTTAATGTAGAGCTAGTCTAGTCTTATGTTGGCCTAGTGGTAGTTTAGTGTCCATAGTCTAGTCCAAATGGATACAGAAATTAGAGAATGATGAACGTATTTTCTTAAATTAACTCTACCCATCAAAAGTTTTCCAGCTTCAAAAAAATATTCTACTTAGAAGTTCCACGAGTTATGAATTCATCTGTGCGTAAATATTAACTGTTTGGTTGCGCGGCAACACTCATGTAATGTAAACAACTTCCTATTTACGGTTTATTTGGAAGGCCACACCCATGAAATACCACGATTTTGCCATCATTATGGTTAATATTTCGATGGTCTTTTAACCCCCATTCAGGTGTATTACAATTGAAACATGTAGGGGATGTTGCTCGCTTCGCTCACAAACGGTCGATCCCTAAGGGTTGGTTTAATGTGTGTAGGGGATGTTCTTAATCATGGTAGCTGGAATTGAAACCCCCTAGTCGTGGACTTTCGTTCGAGCCCACACACGGATTTTCCAGTTTTTCTACCCCTCACAACCACCCCTTACTGAGCAGGGGTTGCGCAATTTCGATGTGGCCTTTATTTTGCGCCGGAAGTGGCTGGTCATATTAAAAAAAAGAATCGCGCAAATCGGTCAATCCGTTCATAAGTTATGGAGGCACCCACATACAGACACTTGACTTTATTAATATAAAGAAGACAATTTTCAAGTTAGTATTTTCAAATCACCTGTCACAATTAGTTTGAAATTTAATGTAATTATCAAAATCACCACAATATGAAACACAATTTTGAAGCCAAATAAATAATAAAAATCAATAAATGAATTAATATTAAAATAAAATAAAATTGTGATTTCGCAAGTCTGCAATTGTGGCCTGGGCAGCGTCGACAACATTTGTCACACACACACACACACAGACATACAACTATGGGTTTTTTTTCACGGATGTAGTATTAGAATGGCCTGAAACGGAAATTTTTTTTTTTTTTTCTCGTGCCTTTGGTTGTCTCACACCCCTTGGATCAATCATTCCAATAGGTCGTCCCTCTTTTGACGAAGCCTAGCGTGAGCCAATGGGAGTTAGTGGGACGTCCTAAAAAACGGTGGCAAGAAGATTGCAGTTAGAGCATTCACTAATGATTGATTATTAAGAATTTAGCGAGCATGTCGCTCGCACTTGGAAAGTTTGACGAAACGTCGTGTCAATCATTAGGCAGTGAATCAGTGAATCATTAGTGATATGAATTGAAGGAAGGAAGGAACCAAAGCTATCCAAGGATAGTGTGAAAGCTAAGGACGATTTTAACAGCTGAACAACACGATTTAATATCACCCAAAATGTTTCAGCAAATCTGAATCATAATTTGAATAAACCAATAACGAATTTATTCAGGAAATTTTTGATATTGGATATCACAAAAAAATTTTCATTAGGCACCGACTTAAAATACAAATGAGGTAGGTGATACCAAGTAAACAATCCAACTTTCGGTAGGTACCTACCTAGTACTGCAGTGGTAGACGAAGTCCACAACTTCTTCTGCATAATTATGATCTTATCATGATAACAAGATAATATGATCTTTCAAAATGCAACTCTTATTTCATACTAAAATGAGTCCTCAAGGATGGTTATCCGGTGGAATCGGTCTAACATGGTAAGTAGGTAACCCATTTTGTTTTTGGGATGAGATGTTATTAATGAATCCTTTTATTTGTAATTGGATAAATCGATGCAAGTGGAATTTTGGATAACATTTTTGGTTTATTTCCAATAATAAGCCTATGTGATCGTATAGCAAAAAAATTTTATAAACCCCCCCCCCCCCTCAAACTTTGTCACTACGTTTCAAGGTGCGTAGAATCCAAATTTGAAATGTCCGTCCGCCGTTCGCCGTCCGGACCATAAAAGGCCTTAGAATTGACTTAAAAAATCTGTTCTTTCGCACATAGACTCCACTTGGGGTCTAGTTGGTCCTAACTTCTCGCCAGCTCGATCGCTCCACTCTCATGGGTGATATGAGCCAAAAATAGAAAAGGAAGAAGGTTAGCTATAAAAAAGGAAAGAAAATGTTAGCTATTAATTTTATGGAAAAAAAAGTATTCTATTCAAAAAGTACTCTTCTATTCAAAAAGAGATTTTGGATTTTAGGCTATTTTTGCAATTTTATAGATTTTTTAAAACAAAATTTAATGAAGTTCAAGTTTTTAGCATAATTTCGTACATAAATTTTTGAATGTTCTATTTCATAGTTGATAAACTTTATTTGACCAATCTTATGCTAAAAAATATCAATTTAACAATTCTTAGCTATTTTCAGTGATTTTGTCAGCACATTTTTTGAAATTTGACCAATTAGATGATATCAATATACAGTATAGGTAACACTTTTATGTGTTGGAAAGATGACTTGGTAATAAATTGTTTTGTTTATCAACTAAGTATATTAAAAAGCGTAAAATTGTGAGATTCCGCTGCTGTAATGGATTGAACCCATTTGTGAGGTCCGAAGCTCCGAGTTCCGATACTAAATATACTATAAGCGGCGTTTAATAATTATGGACCAGAGATCTACGTAGAATGGCTGTCTAATACATAAATAATAAACCTTTGTGTAATAATTTGCAGCGTTTTTGTTTATTAGTAGGTACTTACTAAGGTAAATAAGAATTGAATAGGTTCATGAAGGGACCAAAGCTTTCAAACCTTCGATAGAGTGAAAGCAAAGGATACGATTGATGATCACTCAACATATGACCTGCACCAAATACCATGTTGAAATGAGCAAAATCGTAATCATAAATTTAATCAAACAACAACAGATTTATAGAGGAAGCTCTAGAATTAAAAAACAAGTTAAAATGTTGATTTTGGATTATCAAAATCAAATTTTTTTTTATTAGGTAGGTCCTATCAAAATAATATCTGTCCACTTAGATACAAATTAATTGAATGAAGATAGGTAATAGGTACACTATCCAGCTTTTGGTAGTAGGTACTGAAGCAATAGACGTGATCAATAGCTTCTTCTGCATGATTATATTCTCACAGGATGGACAGGAGATAATCTTTGAAAAAACTTCCTACTCTAATTGCAAATCGAAATAAACCAATACTTACTCATGAGGAGGAGAATGAACAAATCCCACTTCATGTTGAACGTGCTTGGTTTTGAAGACGGCACACACACACGAAACGGACAAATTAGGCAGGAAAAAGTCAGAACCGACAGACCGCGCGGAGTGACGGAGAAGAACTGGAAATCGTCGGGGCGATGGGAAACGCGTTGGGTTCTGGCGGTTCCTCCACTCCGCAAGAAACCCGATGACCTACTCGAGCTGCTGATCACCGGACTAACGGAATCCTGTCGCACCTCCGCGTAGAGCCATCTTCTTCGCGTAGGAGTGAAAACAATACCTCCAAGTTAAATGGAGGACAATATTGGCAAAATCTCCCAGGCCTAAGTCACACAAAACGTATTATGATGCATGACTAAGACGGCATAATACTTATAGGCCTGGCCAAAGCCTACTTCGATAGGTACCACTTGGAGAAAATTGGGAAACTAAAAACGGATATGTACCTTACCTATCGCTTTTTTTTTTTTTTTTTTTTTTTTTTTTTAAATTGTCAACTCTTTGTGTTATAAGTACACTTTGCGTTTTGCTAATATGGTATTTTCTACTTAATTATTACAGTAATGGAACATGTACGGAGGGTACTGTCCAGCGACAGGCCTCCTTATAAATTAAATGTGATATAACATTGAATAAATAACAATTAATAATGTAATATGATACAAAACATTGTGACTAGAATGGCAATAAAAATATTTGATGAATAGGCTTTTTAACTTAAACGTAATAATAAATATGAGATCATCAGTCTAGGAGATCAATTGGACGTCTACGTTTCAGCCTTCTTCGTTGCTGCTGGTAAGAAAACCGTTCCTCAAAATTTGATAAGGATGCATTGTGATGTCGTGTGATTGTGGCGTAAGTTCGACTGAATGTTGAGTGTATAACATCCTTGACCTCTGCTATTCCAAGGTCGCGGTGTATGATAGAATTTCGCACATACCATGGGGGATTCAGTATAAGCCTTAAAATTCGGTTTTGCTGCCTCTGAACTCGGGCTATTTGTGTATTTGATGCTGATCCCCAAATTGAACACCCATAGAGCCAGATTGGACGTATTAGCACCAGGTACAAGAGTAGTTTTAGTTCCAAGGTGAGTGGTGACGTATTCTCTAATAATGGTTTTAAGAGGTGAGTTCTATGACGAATTCTTTTTACAAGTTCACCAATGTGATAATTGTACGTCAATCGGCTATCTAGATAAATACCCAGGTAGCGGGCCTCAGTCGAGTACGGAACTATTTCACCGTTCATTTCTATGGGGTTCGTTTGATACGCTCTTCTATAAGTGAATTTCACGAGGGATGATTTGCTAGTGTTGGTTTTCATTAGCCATCTGCTGTTCCAGTCAGATATATCATGAAGGTGTTCTTGGAGGTTTGTGGAGGCTTCAATGCCACTAGTCGCTCGAGTAATAACCGCATGATCATGAGCGAACATCGCGGAGGTGTGGTGTGAGGATGTTGGAATATCTGATGAATATAATAAATAAAGCAGTGGACCCCATACACTTCCCTGGGGTACTGAGGCTCTAATGGGTTTGGATCTGGAAGTAGCATGTTCGTAGGTTACACTGAAAGTCCGTTGACAGAGCCATGATTGTCCCTTCTATGAAATAGAAACAGAGGATACTGAATACATCATGTGCTATTGTGATGCACTTGGTCGAATCAGGCCGGTGCCTTCGAGACAGAAGGCCTGACAGCTACCATAATGAGTCATCCGCTTGGGGCGAGCTTGGGCTTGTCGCCTACCTACCAATATCGGCAGGTTCAGATGAAAGGTTAAGATTGGCGTGTACGATAAAATTAACGTTCATATATAGTTATACGTTTTATTTCGTATTAAACTTGGACATCCTCTTGTTGGATTTTTTGCTGTTTGAGATCCTATTAATTTGTTTACAGTAATTGTTCAGTAGAATATTTGTTATTGTTCTTACCAGAATTTTTAACCGCGATCACAATCATAAGTAGGAATAATATCATGAAAATACAGAGAATTTAATACAGTGCTGACTAGAATTTATCTTAAATTTTGGGATCTCCGGAATAGCTCTTCATATTCTGACCATAATAATTTTTCAAACACCACATATGCAAATGAACTTATAGTTGTGACATTTTGGTGAGGATATTTTAAACTACCTCTTGAAAGCCTTGAAATGAGCGAATATTGGCTTTCTACTGGTGGAAGATCTTGATCTAATACATACAAGTAGCTGCTGCTGTCACAGTTCAACTTTTTCAACCATTTAAAGTTACAATATCCAGATACATATACAGTACTGGAAAATGCATCTCAATTCGCTTAAGATCGTCTTCTTCGGTTATCTCCATTGATAGTTGACACTCAAGGGTTTCACTTATTTCTTGTACATCTTCGTCCAAACACGAGATTTCAACCTCAGCAAACTTCTCCGAGCGAGCTACTGAAGAGAGGATGTTTTGAAGTTTGATTTTTTTCTCGCACTACATACTGCTACCACTTTACTCCATTGCATCCTACAAGTCTCCGATAGTGTCCGAATCGTCCTTCAAGGTTGTCACTTTGAATTTTCCCAGGTAATATAAATTTCAACTTCAACTCTCGTTCACAAAGCAAAACGAATTTTAAGAATCTGTTGGTCGTCATCAAGACAGCTCACATTGTTTCAGTAGTGAGTACTCCATCGGTCATATCGTATAATCTCCGTTTTTCTATCCAGTCTCTTAAGTTGTTTCAAATAGGCGTATCCAGCAAAGCTTGAATTAAGAGGCAAACGAAACTGATCTTTTGATACAACACTGACGACCTCCATCAATTCAGTATCACCTCAATGAAATTGCAGTCTCAACAAAAGATGATTAGCAAAAATCTTGATAACGAGCTACCTATACACCTATGAAACTTGAAAAGACCTTTAATCTACACATTATTCAACTATTTAAACATTGGCTTACTCTTGAATTTTTCGTTGGCTTGAAGTCCTTTCTTGGAATTTTGTTACATCCCACTTTTTTCAACCCTTTCTCTGACGGGAAGATAAACACCGAAACTCACTCGCGTCGTAACTCACCTGGCAATTCGGAACCTCACATTTTTGAACCATCTATGGTTCTAGGCAAAAACAAAAAAATAGGACATTTTGTTCGGTTTTCGTACGAACGAACGTTTGAAAAATAAATGTTTTATATCTAGACTAGATATGCGGTCAGCCGGTAGGTACCCTCGAGAGACAAGGCATATATATATAGCCTATAGACATATATATATATAGCCCATGAGTCATCCACTTGGGGCGATTAGCCCAAGCCCCCAGGTAAGCTACTGTTAGCTCAGTTCCTATTCTAACGCTGTGCTGAACGCTTATCTAGTCTAGATATCCAACATTTATTTTTCAAACTTTGGGTACACCCATCTTCTCCCTCATTTTCAAATTCAACATTAAATTGTATCTAAGAACCGATGATTTTCTTCCTTACTCAACACCATATACACTGATTTAATTAAAAACAAACGTTAATTCTTTTAGAACTTGAGTTGTTTTCCTTTTACTTTTAAACATAGCCACACCTTTAAATTAATCTGAGTTCAAAAGTATGAGTTTTTATTAGGTACCTACTGAAAATGAATAAATAAGATAGGTATGTTCAAATTTTTCGAATATCTCTGAAAAAAATAACTAATATGGAAAAAGTTGCCACGGATGCTTTTCACTCACGTTAAACTCAGAGATACTGTTGAGGTGTTACTAATTATCAAAGAAGTCATGTTTCATCTTTCATCAGAAATGTCTGGTTAAAAAAGTTTTGATTTTTTTCTCTTCCTTTACTAGGTATGTATTCATTGAGTTTATGAAATCATTCTTATTTGTAAATCTATGTGCCTTATTTCAGTGAACCAAACAGTTTAGTGGGGAGAGAAGAAGCAGCTTCTGTGGAGAACAGTTTCAGCCAATACTAATGGCCGACAGATTTATTTTACAGATGAAAGAAGTGAGTCTCTACTTCGACTAGGTCTTTACGTGAGTGTGTCTATCTGTCTATTCCACGCTACAGGCTTCTATTTCAGGGTCCTGTCCTAATACATCTGGAATATATTTTTGTTGCTGATCCGACACAATGTCCAAAGAAACACACAAGTACGTGTTTGGTATGGATTTCAATTTGGAATGGATTTGCTTCGATGGAATGCTAGAGACAAGATGATTCTATTAAGGTCATGTAAAAGTTACTGAAAATGCAACAAAATGAACTTCACGAAATCGAGTTTATTATAACTATTGTTACCTATAAGGTGATTTATTTTACCTTGATAATATTCAGTTTGCAGCTCAACTCTTGGTAAATACAAAATATACATATCTAATTTAATTAACTTCTCTTTGGTTCACATCTACGAACTCGTCTGACACCTTTTTCATGTACAACCGCTCCGTTGTTAAGGAATTGTCACTCCGTTAGCTTTAATCCCACGAAACTCGTTCACCACTCATTGGAAAGCTCTCCATTCATCTGGAAACATCTCAACAAATCTCCCCTCTCCTTACTCCCTATTCCATAAAACGCACAACTAACAATCATACATATGTTTTAAATCATGACGAGAAGATGTCAATGGGATTGAGAGGCACTTTCTCTTTCCTTGGACTCTGATGTTGTTCACTGGGTATGTGTACCTATACTAATTTCTCCCATAGGTTTTTGGAACGATGAAAAATAGCCGATACAGTTCCGTAGCAACTATTTAGTTGTGAGAGAGAATCATCGGAAAATTTCGTCACCCGTAAAAAGTGTCACTCCCTAAAAGTACCTATGTAACGCTTTTCGCGGTTAGATGCCAAAGCAAAAACATAAAAATGATAATAAAACGAATTTTTCCAAAAAGTGGATAGGTTCCATTCTGATGGATTACCTACCTACTCATCAGATATTCTATAGAAATGAGAAAAGAGGAAGGTTTTAATTAAGGCTTTGGTTCAGGTTATCCCATCAGAATCATTCGAGCACGTTCGGACAGACTCAGTCCAGGACTCGATCCTGGACAGTTCTATCCCCTCCCTTTTCAGAACGTAGTTCTATCCTGGACTGGTCCTGAACTCTCTGTCCGAACAAACCAATAGTCAATCACCAAATGGTATCAGACAACTCTGAAAAAACGCGTTCATTGTAGTTTTCGTTTGTTTTTTGGAATACAGAATAGCATAGATTAACCCTGTTCAAAACTCAATCTTCATCCTTACTAAGAATATTGGTACTTACCTACCAATTTTCGGGTTGAAAAATGTGTATGTTCGTTTGAACACTGTATCCCCCACTTCTCACGACCTACGCAAACTTGGTATACTTGAAATATGTTTTGGTTCCTACAACATGTGATAAGTAGATTATACTTTTTTCAAACTTCGTAAGCGTACACACAAGTTTTAATAGATAACTTCCATTTTAGTTGTAAGCCGAATAAACTGAAAGTTTAAATTGGAGCGGTACGCATCAGGTTGACCAATCTTGAATCTCTTAATGTTCTCCATATTTACTTTTGTTGCTATCATGTTGGCTTATCAGGTCAGTTAGTAAATGCGAATGATTAACCTGTTCAAATTGTTATTTTTATTTAGGTTTTCACCCCCTTCTCTTCAAGTATTTTTTCTCTTTTTTTTTGTAAAGACGTTGCGGACCCCGCAGAAAACATTTAGGAACCACTGGGAAGAATTATTTCAGTGCCGAATATGAATCCTCTAGTTCAATCCGTTCAAAAGTTGAAGCACCCAATGACAGATACATATACAGGATCTCCCCAGTTCTGAGGGCTTAAAGCAGCAGTAATATAACGTATCGTTGTAATTGACTCTATTGAGCTGTTCTGTTGGCTTCACTCTGAGCAATTCACTTGTCTCCACCATTGTCACTTTGCTGTACCTTCGTTTGTATAAATATAAACAACTAATTTCATGTTGTTAAAGTTGAAAGTTGAGCAATCATCCCCCCCCCAACCAATCTATATCAAAGGCTAGTAACAGCCTCTAATACCGAAGCTATGAATACCACACTAGTGTTGAGTGATTTAATTTTATACAGATCGGTTTGGGAGGGTTTCACTCCATTCCTAGCCGGAATACAGAGGGAGGGAGAGCGAGGTAAACTAAGAATTCATTAGCGAATTTTCAGAATTTTCAGAGAAAATTAAGCTATTGCCTTAGCTCCACAAGTTTAAAAAATACAATTTCCCAACATTTTCATTTTGGAAAACCGTTTTGGAGCATTCTGAAACAATACCTGGAGTTAATACTTATATTACACTACTTCATATAGGTATATGATTTTATTCATATATGTATATACTAGGAACAACCATATATAAGAGGCTAGAAAATCCCAAGAACAACACTGCCACAAAAGAAAGCACCGAAATTATTCCATAAGTATAATTTTAAAAAAATCTCAAACTATTATGAATTCTTTGTTGTATTTTGCATAATTTGTATAGCCTGCACATGTACTTAGTGTCTAAACTAAGCTAAACCACCTATACGTGAGTAGAGTAATGCGTAGGAAATGAGGTACATATAATGAGAAGGTCAGCATCAACAACTGTGGAGTAGAGAAGGATCAGTAACACATTCAATAACAAATGTTGATTTTCATCAGGTGAACAAGTACTTATGCTGAAGATGATGACGAGCGATATGTTGTATTTTCGAACCATATGGTTGCAACAGGATAACAAAAATAGATAAAATCGATAGATTACAATATAAAAAAGAAATATTGACTCCTACAACCTTTAACAACAGTTTGTATCACAGAAATACGCTATTATTTTAATTACGTCACCAGTGAAGTTCACGACCGAGCGTCATTGATGGTTGCTGGCAGAGTCACTTCAAGGCCATCTAGTTCTTTGGAGAGATGAATTTGACATCCTAACCTAGACCTGAAAAGGAATAATCATCATAAGAAATAGTTATTGAAAGCGGAGTAACATATAACATTAAGGGAGGAGGCGAAGATTTGACTCACTGTAGTGTATTCTGTTAGGTAGGTACGCAATAAATCACAAATACCTCTCGTCGATCGTTACAAATTGACTATTAAAAATTGTGTAACAGGTACTTATACTAGATTTACAAAGTATACGCCAATACCAATAACTTTCTCAACTTTAATGTTGCTATAGGTACTTAACCAATATAATAATTGATAATAAGGTAATTCAAATAGTTCTAAATTTCCGCTAATTCTCTGGAGACATTTAGCAGCAAAATTTTCAGCATTTTACTCAATTCTACGTAGGGCACTTGAACGGCGTTTTGTATTGTGTTTTTAAATATAATAAACATACAACTATTCAAAACAAGTGATGTATATATATAAAACATTGTGACAGTTTATTCCATCCGTTTGTAGGTAGGTGATCCAAGAATTTAATGAACACTAGCCGATTACCCGTGCGTTGCACGGACCCACATGTACAGGTTAGGCTGGCCTGGATTTCGCGCAAAGAGGCGAAATCGCCTAGTTCGCTCCCTTTGCCTCTTCGCGCGAACTGACCCTGTCCATTGGAGGCGAATCAACAGCGCGAATCCAGTCCACTAATTTCCCTTCTACCGTAGGTAATTAGTAGTTCGAAATGTTATCGAGAATGTGGCAAATGTATGCGTTGGACTCTGGTACCTATTGCGAAAAAAATAGACCAATTTGTTTCCGGAAACATTCTCTCCTGTTCACGCGAGGGAGTTACAATTTGAAGGAAGGCCCTCTTGGGCATCAAGAGACGAATAAAAAGACAGGCGCTTTTTTGACAAGCTGAGTGAGCTAAATTCTCTCCTTTTCATCATAGGAATGTGAAATTTGACAAGGTACCTTTCTAGGACATTAAGAGGCAAATGCAATAACAGGTTCCAACCAGATCAGCTGACTTAGCTATATTCTCTCCTATTCACTCAAGGAATATGAAATTTGATAGGGAGTCTCTCTAGGTTATCAAGAGACACATGCAATGACGGGTTTCAACCAGATCAGCTGACTTAGCTAAATTCTCTCCTATCAGTCTAGGAATATGAAATTTGAAAGGGAGCCTCTAGAAACGAATAAAATGATGGGCTCTTTCCTGTTTAGCTGACTAAGCTAAATTCTCTCCTATTCACCCTGGGAATTTGAAATTTGATAGAGAGCCTCTCTGGGACAAGGAGAAACTAATAAAATGATGGGCTCTTTCCTGATAATCTGACTTAGCTAAATTCTCTCCTATTCACTCTAGGGATATGAAATTTGACAGGTTGCCTCTCTAGGACATTAAGAGACCAATGCAATGACGGGTTCCTACCAGATCAGCTGACTTAGCTAAATTCTCTCCTATTCACTCTAGGAATATGAAAATTTGACTGGTTGCCTCTCTAGGACATTAAGAGACGAATGCAATGACGAGTTCCTACCAGATCAGCTGACTTAGCTAAATTCTCTCCTATTTTTCGGCATCCATTTCGCTTGTTGACGCGTTGAAAAACAAACTGGTTTGATTCTCGTCGCGTTCGCCCCACTTCGCTCAACCGCAGCGCTTGCAGTGGACGGGCTCTTATTAAAACAGTGTTTGAAGGGAGGCGAACCGTTCGCGCCAATTTGCCTCTTTTCGCCTGTTCGCGCGAAATAGCGTCCACTGGACGGACAGCCTCAGTCGGTGCTTAGGCTGCTGAAATAACCATATCCAAACTGTGTTCGTAACTATGGAGGCTACATGCCAAATTACAGCATAAAAAGGAGCTGACTCCGAACCTTGGCATCATAATGTAGACGTCCAAGGGTGGCTACATACCAAACTACAGCCTCATATTATGAAAAGCATAGAAATAGGCTGTAGGAGCTCACTCAGCTAAGTTCTATTCCGGAACTTGCTCGTCAATTTGCGCCCACCCTCATGAAAATCGATGCAGCCGTTTGGCTCTGATGCTCGGACAAACAAACAGACATTGGTTTTAATATGGGCAATTTATGGTAATTACATACACCTTGTGATGTGTAAGGTGGCTAAGTACCTAGTGATTTTGAACCATCAATCTCAAAAAGGCTTCAATTCTAATTTCAGCAATCAAGTTTCAACTTGTACCTGGTTATTATAGAGTGTTGTCTCAAGTTGTAATCCCAGAGAGACCCCGTTCAATAATTCAGTATAGGTACACCTGAAAAGCTGAATAGGAACTAAATAAACTAAAGAGCCCACTCAGCTGGTTTTAGAATGGTTCCTCAAGTTGTAATATTTATACTCTACCACACCCAAAGACGTTCCCTTCCAATTTTTAGCATCTTGAGTTCGATTGGAACCAAATCGAAACCTAAGAGTTCACTCAGCTGATTAGGGTGATTCGTCAAGTTTTGATTATACTCTATATAATTGATTATACACCCAGAGATCCCGTTCCGAAGTTCAGCGTGTTAAGTTGAATAGAAACAAAGTCAGTTATTTATATAATAGGTGTAGAAGAAGCAGTACCCACTTGCTTCTCTTGCACGACCGGTTGCAGGCCCACCATCATTATCATACTTTTTTTCACAATACTTCGAGAAAAATAAACAGTTGAGAATTATTATATATTACCCTGTAGTCCCAAAAAGGCTTCAATCAAATTTTAGAAATCAAGTTTCAACTTGTACCCAATTATTCATCAACAAAGTGCCCCTTAAATGTAACCAACTCAATATAACCTTAGCTATGTTAAAACTATTCCCGACCAACTTTGCTGCGTTTAAGGCGTTATCAATTTTTGAAGATCTATCTTTACAGATGAAAACTGTTTGGCTCAACCCACCAACATTGTTTTGGCATTGTTGAATTTTTTATCGAAAGTTCATTACGCTTGAACCCACAGCATCCACATTTGACGTGAAAAGTTCGATGCTAGAGTTTTTCCTTAATTAAGAAGTTGTTTACCAGGGTGACGTTGTTTGGAAAAGCCGAGTTCTCGATGAAAGAGTAAGTCTAGAGGATTGTGATATACCTTAAAATCTATTCTGGAACTTGTTGGTAAATTTGCGCCCATCCTCATGAAAATCGGTGCAGCCGTTCGGCCCTGATGCTGGTACAAACAAACCCACAATGGATTGGATTTTATATATTAACTAACCGTTAGGATGAAAAGCATGGGAATCAGCTGTGGGAGTTTATAAATACTAACAGGAACTCAGTTGATCAAGATAGAGGATTGAAATATAGCCTATGTTCTATGCCGGAACTTTCACTTCAATTTGCGCTCACCTTCATGAAAATCGGTGCAGCCATTCGGCCCTGATGCTCAGACAAACAAACAGACATTGGATTTCATATGAGCAATTCATGGTAATCACATAGCACCTTGTGCTGTGTAAGATGGTTCTATACCTTGTCATTGTCCCCAGCAGTCCCAAAAAGGCTTCAATTCAAATTTTAGCAATCAAGTTTCAACTTGTACCTGAATAAAGTGTTATCTCAAGTTGTAATACCCAGAGAGAGCCCTTTCAAAAATGCAGTATAGATAAATCTTAAAAGCTCCTTAGGAAAGAAATAAGCTAAAGCCCACTCAGCTGATTAGAATGGTTTCTCAAGTTGTAAAATTTGTACTTTCGTGTGTGCGTGGGCGTGTGCATGTGCGTGGGCATGTGCGTGCGTGTGTGTGTGTGTCATTCCAGACAATAACTCTCCTTAGGATTGTGATAATAATTCCGTTCTTGCGCCAAAAAGTCAAGCTTCCAAATGAAAAAGATGAGTTCGTTGGCCAACAATAAAAGTTTTCAAATTTCAATAAAATGCACTAAAAAAATCACTAAAAATGGCTAAATTCGTTAAATTTATATTTTTTGGCAGAATATTGCTGAAATAAAGTTTATTAACTATAAAATAGAACATTAGAAAATATATGTACAAAATTATGACGAAAAAAGTACTTAAAATTCATTAAAATTTGGATTAAAAAATCGATAAAAACAGCAAAAATAGCTAAACATTTAAAACCTCTATATGAATTTTTTGCCATAAAATTAATAGTTGACAATTTCCTTGCACTCAAAAAGCACAAATTTCAAAACAATTCAACATTATACAATACGATAATTTACGAAAATTCTCTCATACGATCATGCAGCATGACTGGAACTATTTCTCATGTATTTAGTCGGCTTAAAAAATATTGGATTGACATCAAAGAAATAGGAAACTCAGCGCTATTTCCAATGGTGTCCTTATGTTTGATTTTACAAAAATGCTAAGGGGTGTTATGGCCGTTTCAATGTCATAAGGTAGAAAACTCGAAAAAACCTTAAAAATGAAATTAGAAACTCGAAAACAAAGCGTTAAAAACATGTCTAGGAGGAACTTCCGTTTAGTAACGAGCATCACAATCGAACCCTGAAGATTGCCTTGCATACCTATTTCAGTCAATATTCTAAATACAGCTTTACTGTGTTTGGATATACGTTACGAGTGACTCCCAGCTAGTACTACGAGAGTTCACTTATCCAAACTTCACATCTGTGGGATTATTGTGCTATTGTATTCCTAATTACGGTTGGCCATGTATAAGATCGCCTGCACTGAAGAAGAATGTGAACACAATGGGGTTTCAAGAATTTAGAGCTTTCTCACATTTCCACATCCTCCTCAATTGCAAGGATGGATCCTACTCAATTAACACAACAGTGACAGTTCCGTGTTGGTGACCGTATAGACCAATGAGCCTTTTAACGGGTCCCCTTGCTTAAGGGCAGTGGACACAACTTTGGAGGGGGACAAGCACCCCACCAAAGCCTATAGTCTACCCACCGCCCTCCGGGTTACCCGGGAAGATCTACAAGGAGGTGAAACCACATACCCCCGTGAAACCAGCCTCAACTAGGTGACAGGCTAGACTAGCTGCCCAGCCAGCTTCTGTGTGGCTGAAAGCCAAGGGTGACAGCGACAGCACTAGGGTACCTGGTTTGACGTTTTCCGTAGCCACCTACAACGAGCTTTTAACAGCTATTGACCATTCCTTGATCCACCATATCATGTTTTCTAATACCTACCTAAGATGAATCACTAGAAAGCAGCGTACTAGTCATACTTGAGTGAATCAGACAGATACTTACATCAAGCACATAAGTTGGATAATATGGTTCAATAATTTATGACAATTTTCGTCTAACTGCCCCCAACTTTTTCAATACCAACGAAATTTTGAAGAGATGAATTTTTTACTTAATTTGTAATTTAAGAAACAAATTATTAGGGCTAGTTAGCAGGTTCTAGAATAAATACATGAAGTTAATTGCACTGGCAGCATAACATGAAGAAGCCGAAACCTGTATATACAAATACATGTATTATGAGACAAGCCCTGTAGACGAAATTCACATTCGAATATTCAGTATAGAAATTAATGCTTGATGTAGGTACCAAATTTCCTGTCGGTTGGAACAAAAGTATTTATTACATAGGTAGTACTCACGTATCCGTCAGTCCGTATGCCAGATCCAACATATCATTCTCCTCTTCACTAGGCTTGTCAGGAAGTTTGGCGTAGTCATTTGGTTTGAGGACAACATGGCATGTTGAACAAGTGAGTGTTCCTTCACATGCACCTAAAATGAAGTAAAATAGAACATAATTTTCAGATGGGGGTAAATAAGTGTTTCTATTTTGTCAATTACGAAAAATGTTTTGTAGGTATTGAAAACATGGGCCTACAAAAACATGAAAGTGGATTCAGTCATCAAAGCCCTATTTTCAACCAGAACCAGAAGCAATTTTCAACGCAATTTCCAGATTCATGCAAATAGTCTAGTCAAATGGTTCCCAAAAAGGGGATTGGGTTACAAAATTAGGAGGAGTCTTTTTATTGCCTTCCTTCATGTTTTTGGGTAGTAGCTGAACACGAATTTATTGTCTGCGACCGAAAATTTGGCGACAGAATTGGTCAAATCGCAAAAAGGTTAAAATTTATGTTTTGTTTCGATTTTTGGCTGATAACTTGAAAAATATACAATTTTAGAAAAAAATCAATTGTAACGAAATTAAAGAAAACTAAATTTTCTACAAATTTGTCCACCGATGATTTTTTCGTCAGACCATTATATAAGAAGTAATAGAAAATTAAAATTTTTGAAGTCCAAACGTTGCAGCTTAGTTATGCATATTTACCTGAAGTCCAAACGAAACGCATGAATCTAATCAATGTAATCTATTCTTAGTAGGTAACCATTACAGATAACCCCCCACATCTCCCAATCATCATCATCAACATATAAGAAGGTGTCTCAAAAGTAAACCTTCCGCCCAAATAAAGAAAAACTTGAGAGAGTCTTTTGGGGTGCCTGATACTAATATATTTAGCAAAAAAATCTTGAAAAACGCATAAGTTTTTGGACAAACCAAAGAGGGAGGGGGGCATTGGACCATTTTTTCTCTCCATTCTTTGCAAGTGTCCGAGCAACACTGTTTCAGTCCCCTCCGTTATTTCCCCCTTGATTCAAGTCTGCCATACTTTTTCGAAGTCTGATCTTTTTTCTAGTCTCAACCTCTACCTGATCCCTTCGATCCAGAAAATTTATATTACCGTAAATTCTGCAGCCGTCAAACCCACATTCCTCCCATCAAAATATTCTTGACAGGATTAGAAGCCCACGCTTCTTTTTCCTTTCTCTCTTCCACTCAAGAGTCCGTGAATCAAGACCACCAGGATTCAAGCAACTGAGGGTACTCCAGGTATTAATTTCTCCAGGAACGTAGGTGCTAAAAGGGAATTTAGTGAAAAACGTAGATCATTTCCATGAAAAATAAAGATTAACAACTTCGTCGTGAGTGATTTAGTTTGTAACATAGGGATTTATCAATTTACCTCTTAAATACTTACCTGTCATTGTTTTTCTGCACATTCTCCGCTATCCCGACCCTCTTTTCTCATCAATTCGACAACCAGCCCACCCCACCCCCACCCCCTCATTTACTTCATTTCTCTCAAGTTGTCACACAGTTTAATATTTTCGCCCGCACACCTTTTCTCACCGAGAGACACCTCATTTCAAAGATTTTTTTAGTGCAGAACAGGATGGTGAAGCCAGAATTGCGAAATCTTATTTCGTTCTCAGATTGGGGCTGATGAACCTTGAAAAAGCATGATTTTGCTAAATATATATGTATTTTGGGGAAAGAAAAAATACTTCACTGCAAAAAACTGATTTCTATATTTGGGCTTTTATTATTTTTCAAACTACTCGGGTAAATTATTAATGGGAATTTCTACATGGATATATTTTAGGCCATCACATGAGGATGTCATGACTTGACATGAGGATTTTTCACCTGCCAAATGCCATGGAGAAATGTGGTTAATCAATGAATGCCCAACTTTTACCCCTTGAGGTTCATAAGCACCCAAAACCAATGTACGAAAAAGTTTTCCAATGAATTTGGTTTCTCAGATTGAAGCAATATTAGCAGCATTAGCTTATTTCTGTTTGGTCCCAAATGTGGCCTAGTGTGGAAACCGTGGTTCATCAGCTCTACTCTGAGAACGGAATAAGGCATCGCAATTCGGGCTTCACCATCGTGTTAACTGCACACAAAAAATTGTTGATCACTTGGCAGAAACTGAAAACAAAATTTTCCAAGTACCCAATACCCTCCTTTTTGGGTAGTCCAAAACCTTTTGGATGTTTTCTGATTTTATTTTATTTTGCTTAAAAGTCACCCCAAAAACGGTTTCCAAGTTTCACTTCGATGTCACAAAAATTGCAGAAAGAAGTAAGGGGGGAGGGGTAACTTTTGGGGCACCCTATACATATATGATGATGACGAAAGGGGGTAGCGACTGGGAGAGGTGGGGGTGATTCAGTAATTGTTGCCTACTAAGAATAGTTTAAGATTACATTGATAAGTTTGTTTGGATTGTGGCCATTTCATACTGACAGACTACATAATACAGAAAATTTCAATTTACGATTACGCCTTAAATAATGTTCTGAAAAAAAAAAATCACAGGACACAAATTTGTTATGAGTGATTTTTCCAAAAATGTATATTTTTCAAAATACGAGCCAACAACCAAAACAAAACGTGAATTTGTATATTTTTTGCGATTTTGACCAATTTTGGCAACTAATTATTTGTTCTGTACCGCAAAAACACGAAAGAAAACTATTTAAAAACTACCCCAAATTTTGTAACCAGAAACTACCATTTGACTGATCTATAAGCCTATCAAATGCTCCAAAAGTACTTCTTCATCCGAAATCGATTCCTCTTACTACGCAAATAGGTAGAGAGATGATAAAATATATACATTTTCACGAAGCTTAAGAAATCCAATGATAGCACGAAACGCTTTTCCCCCAACATAGGATAATACCATCAATTAATGCAAGAAGCTAGTAGGGACCGACTAGCCACATTGGGACTCATCCCAATCCTCATGATTTAAAAAATAAAAACAGCTGATAATTTGATTAAGTTGCTACAAACTTACCATATCCATCGAAATCGAGGTCATGATTGACCACAACATCAAGCAAAGTATCGCCTTCTTTCCCTTTGGCAGTGACTTTTTCACCGTCAGGTCGAACAAAAGTAACTGAGTACCTGTGGAAATAAATATGAATTGTTTGGAACTACTTACAAGTGATCAATATTAATTTTTAACATTTTATGTCTTTACTTAAGCACATAAACGAAAAAAGCGTTAAAAAAGCATTACGGTTGGATTTCTGATGATTTCCGCTTACAACCGAGTCGTTGCTAGGGAAATGGTACTTCGTCGTTTTTCATCCCACAAAATTCGTTGGCCATTTGTTCGAAAGCTCTCGATTTATCCAATCATTATTATGTTAACTACTGCGAAGTCCGTGGCCAACAAGCTGAGTTATGAGCATGGTTACTTGAATAATTGTGTACACTCAGGGATCATTCTCAATCATTGATATTGTGAACATGATTTCATTGAGCTGGTGTTTCGATGATTTGATTCATAGCAGGTGATCCGAATATTGCGAGAACGGTTTGATTTGTGAAGCGGTGGTTAAATCATTTTAATAGGTAATTTCTATACTTTACACTCTAGGAAGCTGTAATTTCGTATGTAGCCTCTTTAGGACATTTACTTGACGATACCCAGGGTCCGGATCAGCTGAGTGGCTCTTAAAGCTTGCATACGAGTCTGCAACACATACGAGTCTGCAACTAAAGACATAAAATGTCCCAATGTGTTGCAGACTCGTATGCAAGCGTTTCTTATGATTTAATATCTTTGCATTTGGTTTAATTGAGACAATCTCAAATTGAGACACAAAACACACATTTCACAGGTTTTTCTTCTTTTGACATGAATATATCTTTTAGCTTGGGTTTCAGAAAAAATCGTGTGGCTTTTTTCTTATGATTTTAACGTAAAACCAAGCCGTTGCTGGGAAAATAAAACTTCTTTAGTGTTTATGGGACAAAAATCGTTCTCCATTCGTTGGAAAGCTCTCGATTTATCACGCATTTCTTTCGTACTTGTTTTTCACTATTCTCATGGTCATTCTGACACATTTATCACTTGTTTCTTAACCTCAAATATAATTAGATGAACCCTTTCGGCTGATCAACTTTAAGCCGCATGCATTAAAAAAATAAATGAATAATGGTTCACTACATTGAAGTGGAACTTACTCAGGTTTACTGAGGGCGCGAATCGTTGTGCTTAGTGGGCGAGATACGTTTTGAATGGCGTACAATCCAACGTTGAGGGATTTGATTGTTCTTCCGATGATGCACAGAGTTCTCAGAGCCATTTAGCGCTATTCGACTGAAATCAGAGCCAACTCATAATCATTAAAGATGAGATAATGGTTTCGAAACAAAGACCAACATCATGAAACAAAACCACAAAAAAAGGTGATAGAATGTCTACCTATGTGTAATAGAAGTGTGACTGGGGTGGTTGCGAGGGAAATAAGACAGGAAGAACCGACGCTGTATAATCCCTGAATAAATTTAAATTCATCAAGACCCAGACAGCAAGGACTACACGAAAAAGTAGAAATGCTAAATATCACCCGAAAAGCCACTGATTAAGCTTCATTGATTCATTAAATAAATTATTCCTTACACAAATATGTTATTTCTGGGGAATACCAAAAAAAGAAATGACAAAATTAACGAATTCTGGATTATCCGGAGGAATGCTCAAGCTATATAGGAACTTTTTTGGGTAATTCATATTGGGTATTTTATATCCCTGCCAAAAACATGCATATCATCTAATTTGGGACAAGCCTATAGTCAGACCGCCGTGCACTAATGCAGTGCGTCATTCACATTCACTCAATTCATTCATTCTCAATATTTTTGGCAGCCTTCAGGGGTGAGACGGTTCTTCAACCGCTTGGCCGGTTTTCGCCTATCGCACAACTGTAGTCTTAAATGTGATGGTGGATTCACACAACTCACCGAGACTGAAAATATATTCTTAACGTTGAATAATAATATATTTCATCATATGAATATATGAGAATGTGAACCCATAATGTTACTGAGGATTAGTACAGCGCTCTTCCACTTTAGCTCTGCATTAGTAAGAAGTGTACGTAACGCCAATATGTATGATATACTTTCAAGAGAATGGCAAAATGGAATGGAAGAAGTTTCACAAAAAGGGGTTATGAATAGATGAAACAGTGTTCCATACTAGTACTGGTCTCGTGTTAAAGTTGGAGAGCTCTTCAATAGTGGGCAATGAAGAGTTTGTGGGTTCGGGTCCTTATACAGAAATGAAATGAAAATCAGTGAAGTACGTTTGAAGGAAATATTCCTTGACCACATTTGGGGGATAGCAATGATGTTTATTGTGAGATTGGAAAAAATCAATACCATTAACAAATTCACCTTTCTGGATGCCATACCAAATGTCGAACAAGTAGATGCTGATGTTGCTCAAAACTATAGTCATTTCAGAACAATTGATCTGCAGAGTGCCTATCAACAGGATCCAATTCGTGTTGACGAAAGGTCCTTCACAGCATCCGAGGCAGGAGGTGTGCCAATTCACCATGCTTCCATTTGGAGTGACAAATGGGGTGCCTGCATTCCAAAATTTCATAGACAGAATCATCGACAATGAGAAGCATCAAGGAGTCCGATGCTACGTTGACGGTATCACGGTAGGTGGACGGACTAATAAAATTGCCTCGTGTTGCGTCAAGATGTTGCAAGGAATTAATTGCACTGTGTTGCACCAATAAAGTTGAGCAATAGAAATTGCTCAATTGTTTCGTTTACACGGGCGACAACAGTTTGCGCCATGGACGGTGAAGAGGTGGTCGTCGCTGCTGCTGCCAACCAAAGGAAAAAGAGGGGAATTTGGCAGCGCCAGTTTCTGAGCCAGAGAGAATGTGGGTTGGCTCTCACCTCTGGAATTCTTTCACGTCAATATTTGCTCATAAGGCCATGCTGCACAAATAAACTCCTATCTTTGCTACGTTAGAATTCTCTCATGGGGCAATGCTGCACCCCACCAGTGCAGTTTCACGTCAATATTTGCTCATAAGGCCATGCTGCACATATAAACTCCTATCTTTCCTACGTTAAAATTCTCTCATGAGGCAATGCTGAACCCCACCAGTGCAGTTTCACGTCAATATTTGCTCATAAGGCCATGCTGCACACATAAACTCCTATCTTTCCTTTGTTAAAATTCTCTCATGAGGCACTGCTGCACCCCATCAGTGCAGTTTCACGTCAGTATTCGCTCATAAGGCCATGCTGCACACATAAACTCCTATCTTTCCTACGTTAAAATTCTCTCATGAGGCACTGCTGCACCCCATCAGTGCAGTTTCACGTCAGTATTCGCTCATAAGGCCATGCTGCACCCCATCAGTGCAGTTTCACGTCAATATTTGCTCATAAGGCCATACTGCACAAATAAACTCTCAATGTGATTGGCTGTTTCGTTCCCTCTCCCGACCAAAGGCCGAAAAATTGCCGCAATAGCGCAATAATTTTCCAAACCCCTTGGACTTCATTTCAACACGATGCAACAGTTGCCGAGAGGGCTCGTGGGCCTGAAATGTTGTACAACTCCCGTCAATTAATTGCCTGCAATCTTCGGCAACTTTTTCGAGGAGAGAATGGTTGTCCAACTTTTTTGAAATAGTTGCGCAATACTTTTTTCTGCAATTATTGCCGGAAAAAATCGCTCATGTAAAAGGGCCTTTAAGCAGTTCATGGATGTTGCCAAGAAGTACAACCTACGTTTGAATGGAAGTGTAACTTCTCTACATCAATCAAACTTCTAGGGTGTCTCATAAGTAACAAATTAATCATGCCTGATCCTGATTGTCTGCAGCCTCTACTAGATCTTCCCCCACCATATCTAGAAGGCTAGTCTTCAAATAGTATAGGCTTGTTTGCTTATCACTCAAAGTGGGTCCACAGATTCTCTGACAAAATCTGAGCTGTCATTGATTATAAATCATTTCCTTTAGCAGCTGAGGCACTTCATGTTTTCAAGACTCTCAAGAGAGACTCGCAAACTTGCACCATGTTACCATTGACCCAAAAGCTCCTACATCACTCTGCAATTCATAATTTTTTGTGTTTATTTATTTATTTTATTTATTTTTTTTTAATTATTCATATATTCAATATAAAATTAATCAATGATTTTCGTGTTCCTTATTACTGAAGAGAAAAAAAATTGTAAGTTATCTTGCCACAATAAGAGTTGAACCTTGGCGATTCTGCTGGCTGTAATACCTGAAACTAACTACTCTAGGTTACTTAACTATAGATGCTTTGCCCTAGAGATGGGCAAAATGGCTCACCTCGAAGAGCGGCTCTGAGCGCTCTGCTCACTAAAAAGATCTGGTTCTTTTTAATAGCTCAGTGGGTCTTTTCCGCTCGTATACATTGTAGGGATGAACCATGCTATGAAAATAGTGCTGTTTTGTTTCCTCCGTTTTAGATGTTTAATCATCTGATATTATGACTGTTGATAAATCCTCAAAAACAAAGAAGAAGCTATGTCAAACTAGTGTTTGACTTATAAAGATGGTTTTGATTGTGAGAGTTACTCAGAGCCTATAGCTGTGTTCCAACAACGCTTCAAGAGCGACCCCCGGGGCTCCTTCAGAGTTGCCGTGGGGTTAGCTCCAAGGTCGCCCACTTTCGTGGTTGTTGGAACACTTCGGAGCTCACCTGAGAGTTCAAAACGTGTCAACGGTAGTTGAAGATGGACGTAACGAACGTGAGAGAGATGTGATGATAAACGTAGTAGAGAAGGTGAAAACAGTTTATAGAAGGTTACGCGGATTGTAGTTTACCCAAGGGTAGCAGGTTATTTCAAAATGCACATGCATAGGGCTCGGAGCTCTCGATGAGACCTCGTCAAAAGCAGCTTTGGGGGCGTTCTAAAATCTGTTGCAACACGGAGCTGGGTCATTCTCATTTCATTTGCCGCTTTCATGTCCCCGACAACGAATTCTTAAAATTCTTGACCAAAACAAGTGATTTTGGGGAAAAAAGGGTAGTATAAGTTGGGAGATCAACGAAGTAATAATTTGACTGCCCAAAATCCCCTTTAACCAATACACAGTGATGACGAATGAAACCTGAAATCCTGGAAACTCATGAGTGTTACTGTCCCCTCCTACCTAACACCTAAGTAGAAGTTAGGTAGTTACGAAACAATGACAATCTAGAACTGGCCAGGGTTACTAGCTGCAGTAAGTTGGTTCCTCTTTATTTAGAGTAAGGATTTACATTTTTAAGATTTTTCCCAACCTGTGAAAAACTAGTTTTTCAGTCAGTCCCCCATATCTCTTCTCAGTGGGACCTGAGGAGTGTCATCATTTTTGCGATCAAGAAAGCAGATGGAAAATGGCGGGAAACAGTCAGATGTGAAGGTTATATTGTCCAGTTGAAGATGTGAGACTGTAGTGGAGTGCTTGGAGTCGCAGCAGTTTTTACAGCGAAAGAAGCCTAAAAACATGTTGAGTATTTTTATTTTCAATCATGAGTGTTACACAAATTACGAGTGTTGTTGGTGCTTAAACAAAATAATCCTATATCAACAACCATACTGCTTGGTGACAGATTTCAAACAGTAGCCATCTCCGAGTTTTGTCACTTCATCATCCTGTGTGACGCCATTTTTATCGGAAATTCTCATGTTACCTCTCAGGAATGTGACCAAAGATGGGTAACACTCCTGATATTACGGCAACACTAATAGGGTAACACTCCTGAGATTTAAGCTCAATTACACTGCCTTCAACATGAATTCCGTGAAATCTGAATATTACGTTTGAACGTTATTCTTTTGTACATCCATTTTACAGAAATCAATTTTTGAAATCTGGTAACACTCTTGAGTTGGATATCCTGTTTTTCAATACAAAAAAAAACATTTAAAATACATCAATGAAAAACTCACTGTTCATCTATGGAACAAAAATCTGCAATGTACAATGAATAGTATTAATTTGCTGATCTAACCTCATTTTCGAGCACTTTCATATTTCACGTCACTGAGGTTCTCAAACGCCCCAAAGCGGCAAATGAAATGAGAATGACCCAGCTCTCAACACCATAACCTTGTTGGAACACAATTTCGAGCTCTGAGCTCCTCTAGGGCGCCCTTTTGTCCTTGTTGGAACAAAGCTTATATCATTACAGATGCGGTAGGGATTTTCAGAGCGTTCTAGCGACTCTCCAGAAAAGCTGCCATAGCGTGTAAATCCTAGATTTTGTTTTATTTTCACCAGTTTTTTTTTTTTTTTTTTTTTTTTTTTTTTTTTTTTTTTTTTTATCACCAAAAAGGCCATGTCATTGTTTTCATAAAGTAAATCTAACTTAGAGGGAAGGTCGAAAAAGCAGAAAATAAACTCTGGTTGTAAATATTTTTTAAAAAGTCCAGTCGTGCAGCATGACCCCATGAGCGAATTTTTGAAGAAATCTTCGACATTTCAGTCGCCATTGGTCGTGTTGAGGAATTTTAGTTTATGATTTTGATGGACAAACATGGAATCAAATTATTAACACATGCACAGAGTAAACTCATCAGTTGTGATTACATTTTTTTTTTTTTTTTTAAAGCACCTACTACCTACGTTTTAAACAGCATGGTTCTAGGATTGGTTATACAGGGATACTACCATAAGAGTAGTTCAATCTGAATTTGGACAATGTTTCATGCAAATATTACCGATTTTTACAACTAGCGAACGGCATTATTTCGATTTTTGACTGATTTTTCAACTTTGAAATTTTTGGAAACTTGATACATATTCTTATAGGAAATTTTACGCTGATTCCGAATATACCACATGTTAGTATGCTGAAAAAATTATTTCGCACAACAAATCGCAAAAAACAGGTTATTTTGCAATTTTTTACTACGTTTTTGAAAATTTCAACCCGAAGATGTAATGAGATCATGCTGGCCAACGAACTTGAACTTTCGTTTTGTGTCCTTAACATTTTAAAATTTGTTTGAAGTTTCTAGCACAATTCTACGGACAGTTATCGTCTGGAATGACACATACATACATACATATATACATACATACATACATATATACATACATACATACATACATAAAAAAATGCGTTAAACTTCAGAATATGATTCAGAATAGCCTGAAACGGATTTCTGCATAAAAATTTTTCAAAAATTCACATTCTACAAATTTTGAGGCGAGAGCAATAGCTTAATTTTCTTCAAAAATTCGCTAAAAACATGGATTTACATTTATCCTCAGAATACTTTCAGAAGATCGGTCGCTGTTGTCACCTGATTCAATGTTACGATGGACGAACATTTTGACAGTTTTCGGACGGTTTGGTGGTGAGGGTGTAGAAGTGGATTGTAAATTGTTCAGTGAGGCTCTTCTTGGTTTTGTGTTTGGCACATCGTAAGTTTGATGAACATGTGAATGAGCTTGAACCTGATATTGGAGTACTCGGTCCACCCATGCTCTCAGTGACTTGGAAATTCAGCAGAAATTCAAAGCTGTGACTTGGATGACATTCCTGATTACATCCCTCCTATGGAATTAGTGGATAGTGGATGCCTCAGCAATTAAATGTGGAACCTTCGTGTTGGTAGAGCTACAAAAATAATACTCCAACTTTGGGACATTGGTTTGGTTTTCAAGACTTCATGAAACAATTAAAATAAGTTGCTAAGTAATTGAATTGTTAATTGAGACAGTTTTATTAAAGAACTTTATTGTAAGTAGCCCTGAATAAAATTTTATCTAGTTTAATTGCCTGGCTCGAGTGTTTCGAACATGTTCAACCTTTTTCCCTCACTAAGTGTCCCACGCAGCTGTAGTGTTCAATAACACTTTTTTCGCCTGAATTTAATTTTTTCCTAACATATGTGCTATCAACGTTTGGAGTTTTAGACGTACTGAAGGAAATTCCAGAACCAGATGGCTTAAAGAAACAATTAAAATAAGATGCTAAGTAATTGAATTGTTAATTGAGACAGTTTTATTAAAGAAATTTATTGTAATTAGCCCTGAATAAAATTTTATCTAGTTTAATTGCCTGGCTCGAGTGTTTCGAACATGTTCAACCTTTTTCCCTCACTAAGTGTCCCACGCAGCTGTAGTGTTCAATAACACTTTTTTCGCCTGAATTTAATTTTTTCTGAACATATGTGCTATCGACGTTTGGAGTTTTAGACATATTGAAGGGAATTCCAGAACCAGATTGCTTAAAGAAACAGTTCAACATGAAAAAATAAATAAATAACCATTACCAACGTAACTCCTGTGACAAAAACCACAAAAATAAAATTCCCATGACAGTCTATGCCAACATTTCAACATATTTTTATGTAATTATTATCTCTAGGAATTGTACTCATTCAGAAAAATGAGTCTGCCTCCCGTAATCCATCTTTAAAAAAAAAAATTGCATCGTAACTACAGTGACCAAAAAATTGTGCTTTTTTTCGAACTGAAAAAAAAAAATATTTAGAAGTGAAGAAACTCGTGGCTTTTACGTAGAACCTTATTTTAGACATCTTCAAGTATATCTGGAGCAACTAGGTGGCTAAAAAGATCAAGATTTAATTTTGACTACTACACCACCTCAGAAATGAGAAAACGGACATTTTTTTTTTTTTTTTTTTTTTTTACGACCCTGACAGGTTATGGCAGCTTTTCTGGACCGCCGCTAGAACGCTCTGAAAATTCCTCTCGGCATCGGTAATGACAAGCAAGTTGTGTGAAGGGGTCAAGGAACTACTGAGCCGTGAAGCAGGGAGTCGAGAACGAATGTGGATTCGGTGATGTTTTTACCAAACACTACTCAGAAGAACCAAAGTTCCGCGGCTCTTTTTTACTGAGCCTCAGCTCACTCGCTCTTCTGAGAGATCCGGCTCAGTAGTGAGCGACTGATCTCTACGTTGCCCGTTTGCCCTCGTTTTGCTGTTTCAGCTTAAACTCTTAAACCTTGACTCGTACCCCAGGCCCCTACCAAACGTAGAGATGGTTGAAAGTTAACAACTCATACTCAACCTACATACCTAACTATGTGACTTCAGCGGACCATAGATATACGAGGGTGACTGCAATAAACACTAACTACACTTTAGTTTCGGAAATCCCGGTGTTCATGCAGTCATGTCCAGGTTTCTAGAGAAAGTCGGTGGCGGCAGTAATCAAGGGCAAAGACGAATAGTGTGCCAATATAGATGATATATTGATATCAAGAATAAAACCAAGAAGCATAATACCTGAAATAGGGTACCTAATAACATAATGACCACTAATACTCACTTCCAGCTGACTTGGACGATACGTACAGCGGAAAAGATGCTCCCAGGTGAGAAGGAGAATTTTTCAATAAAATCACCAACAAGAAACATGCATTAGTAACTTACTAGGAACCTACTCTCAACAAACAAAAAGACACCTTGCTAAAACCAGAACATTTTAGAACAAGTTAAAACTCATTGAAATGTTGAAAATTTAATGAATTCACTTATGTATATAGAAAAGTAATTTGTGGAAAAATAAATTACCTGAAGTAAGAAAATGTCAACAGATTAGAAAGTTGGTTTGGTTTGGTGCCAATTTCTCTAAACATGATCCGCTATGTTGTGTGGTCACTGCTGATGTTTTTCTTCTTCGTTGTTATGTCTTATCAGTTGTTCTTTCTCCGTCTGTCACCGCTTCTCTAGATTCTAATTCAATTAGATCTATTATTGGGATTCTTAATGGACATATGATTTCCGCAGGATGCCAAATATTATAGCTAACAACATTTCATGTGCCATTGCGGACTCGAGGAGGATTCCCCAGAGCACTTTCTTCGCAGATGCGACCGGCACTGGAGATCCAGAACAGAGGCATTTGGGCATCATATAATTGAACGTGCTTCCCTCAGAGATATTGAGTAGAAAAGAGTTGAAAAATTTGCTAATTTAAGCAAAAGATTTGCTTGTGACGACTCCAGCTTGGGGTAACCGGTGGAATTCTTTTTAAATTACAGGGGCCTCTTCTTGAGGAAGAGTATAACCTTTTCCAATGGAAACCCCGAGCAGTGAGTGAGACCGCTTTTCTGTTTGTTGCTAATTTTCGTAGAAAATTAAGGAGTAATATATGTTTATCAATCCATGTCCGCTGCTAAAATATAGATGATTAGTTTTACAAATAGATCAGAATGATTTGTGTAGTTTGATGGTATGGTTGCTAGCAAGCTCGCATCTCAAAAATACATAACATCAAGCAGTCAATCCCTTAGTAAAAATTCTGATTAGTTGTACAAATAAATCAGTATGATTTGTGTAGTTGGGTGGTCTGGATGCTTGCAAGCTCGTATCTCAAAAAATACATAACATCAAGTAATGAATCGCTTAGTAAAAATTCAGATTAGTTGGAAAAATAGACACAATGATTTGTATAGTTTCGTGGTCTGGGCATCATAACATCAATTAGTTAGTGAATTAGTTTCGTGGTCTGGAAATACATAACATCAAGTAGTAAAATACATATTAGTTAGACGAATAGATCAAAATTACGTTTTAAAGCATGATTTAAGATATTTATAATAATGACGTTTAAAAATAGGTTCGTTTCGGGGGTTGAATTCGAATGCATAAAAACGTTTCGAGCTTGGGATGGGACTCAAGCGAAGTATGAATAATCACAGAAGCACAGAACTTATTTCCTTTGCCAGTTGACGCTAGTTCGAATTCAGGTCGGCAGAAGCGCGCGCAGCGGAACATGTTGTGTACCTAGTTTCTAGTTGCATCTACGATCTACTTCTACTTTACTCTGTGATCACTCCTCATTCATGGATTGAATGACGGGTTTTGAAAACAAGCGGGGAGACTAGTCAGAGGGAAAGAATCATGATCCTAGAAAGGGTCATATAAATATTAAACAAAATAATATTATTTATACTCGAAGAGAAAGAATGAGTGAATAGAAGCTTCAGCTCCATTCTTCTACTTTGTGAGTATTTGGCAACACTGCATTCTTGTAACTGATTGTGAGCTGTTCACAAATCTTGCCGTCTTGTTGTACGCTGTGTAACTACTTGTTGCGACTGATGTATTTATGGATTTTCATTAATGATTATAGATTTATTTTCAGCTCTCAATATTTGTTTTTCAGTTTCTATTCATTGAATTAACGTTGAGCTTCAAGATAAGCTCAAGTTCGCTGTAGCTGAAATCTAACCTTTTTGGAGCATTCTACCGCCACCGGGTTTGTACCTATGTTTATATTCTTGGGTTAATTCACCCACTAACCAAATATGTTTTAAAATTCACTAAAAATTGTTTATTCACTTTTACATTGTCTCTACGTATGACATTCTGTTTTAGATAATTCGTACCGCGGTCATTGACCGCTTTCCGTTAGACTTTGAGCATTGGACTCATCTCTTTTGTTCGCCAATTGTTTTGTAAGTTCATTACCATCTACAGTCCATAATTATTTATTAACATACGCTTATTATCCATTAATATAAGTCTAATAATTTGTGCTATATATTACAGTTCCCTAGTCTTATTCGATACCCGAATTAGCCTAATTTTGTTATCAACGTTTCGCGCGTTTTCTTTTTATCAGTGATTACTTTCATCTGTATTTTACCAATTTGTTTCCGTTAGTTTTCGAGTAGATTTTTTCTTCATTGCTGCATTTTTTTACCATTCCATGATTTTCCAAGTAAATTGGAATAATTCCAGACACTTTCCAAGCAAGTTTTCCTAGAAAATGGAACTCGGATTGCAAATTTAGGTGAATGTGAATTCAAGCGTCCATGTTAACGATACAGCTGGCAGTGGCTATAACTCGAACCAACTTCTTTCACGTGTTTACTGTCGAGGTTGCGTTTTCGGGATCCAGTCGGTAATTTCATTTTGTTAGGAGATTTTTTTAACGCGCCTCGTGTTCTCGTGCGGATTATTCGTTATTTCGGAAACGTGATTAATATCGTTCTGTGCTTGTGAAACATAAATTTCGGTTCGTGATGTCGAGTACAAAAGTCGCGTCATCGGGTCAACCTAAGCTTTCGTCTCAAGATCTATCCACTCTAGTAAGTTTGTTATCGCTGTTATTAGCTCAATGATAAACATTTTACTATTTTCGTGATTTAATTCTTGTTGATTATATGATGCTAGTGATGCCTGTCGTATCAATCGGCCTAGTTCTGGTTATGGCTACGATTTAGGTTAGGTAGGTAGGTACGTTATGAATGTTTGAACAGTACCTATATTCTTATAAAAAATCATGTACCTATGCAGGTTCTTGGTCTTGGTTAACGTTTTGGGTTCATATCGATGTAGTAAAAAGTTTGTCTGCTAGGTAGATGCATACATAGGTTTCTTCTCATTAAAGGGGTCATAATCACCGGATAGGATACATGATTGTGTTGGTAGTCCAACTGCTTACCTGCTGGATGATGCAATATTGAACCGGCCTCCTCCAAATTTGAATTCCTCAAACATGAACTGATGAACGTTATATCAATTATTTTGATTCCATGAGCCTTGAACTTTATCTTAGTACGTATGGGTAAACTATAGTTATTTAAACATATAAGTAGTACTTATATGTGTGGCATTCTCATAATAAATGTATTTTTCGTGGTATAAAAGTTTGGAAAACTCAAGTTCTTGGAATTTGGCCCTGGCCCAGAGATTGGCGAAAATTAGTTGCAGCTAAAATTAATTTAGCCCTGATACGCCCTAACAGCTAAGGGCCAGTTTCGCCGATCTGGGCAAACGTCCCATCATCTTAACCAAACGGTAACGGAAGACCGGTGATTAGGAGTTGCGTTAAGGAATTTTCTTTCACCACGTAAATTCAGGCGTCAAAGTAGAGAGTTTTTGCGGACCGCTAACGTGCCCTTAACGTACACCCTTATAGTACGTGACCTTGAGGGGACGTTAGCAACGTCGTACGTTAAAGCGGCCCATTCACGATCCTGTTGCAGGAGGTGAGGAGTGCAACGAAGTTCCGTTTATTTTCGTGAGTGTTTTATACAACCATCAGCATCGTGAATTCGTGTTAGGAGCAATAATTCTGGAAATTGCATGTCTGTGGATTGTCAGATAGATAGGAAAAATGCGGGATGAAATAGGTTTGTAATGCAATGATGATAGATTCAAACAATGAGATCGCCATTCCCCCTACCTATTTCCTGGTCCATTATTAATCAATATTAAATATGTACAACATATACCTAGTTAAACATGGACACAAAACGAGGAAAACCGCGGATTTCCTACACAAACAGGTGACAAAAAAAAACGAGTCCTTTGTAGACGAAATGATGAATACCAGACACTAGGTCCACAACATGTCCCGCTGTGCGCGCCACTGCTGACCTGAATTTGAACTAGCGTCAACTGGCAATGGAAATAAGCTCCCTTATGGATGGCCAAGTTCTGTGTTTATTCAAAAACTGCTAGAGTTTCATGGTTTAGTGGAAATCATAGGGTTTGTTCCGACACGTAGTTCGTAACCGTTCGTAACTGGACACGCCCACTTTTGGCTGTTCGGACAACACGAGAACCAGTTCTGGAAGACCTCGAACTAGCAGTTTGTTGTTCGGACGTAGTAGTTCGTTACCGTTCCGAACCAGTTCTGTCTTTTTTCCAGAACTAATAGTTCTAGACATGCGCAGTAAACAAGCTTGGCCCCACCCCATATGCACGTACCTCCCGCCAAACTTTCAAGTTGTCATCAGCCTTCTTAATTCACGTTCTTCTTCTTAATTCACATTTTTATCTGATGTCTTTTCAATTCATCTTGCCCTTAACGTTTCATACAACTGTAAGTAACTCGTGTAGGTACACGATTGCAACCTTACGGTACTGCATAAAAACATTCCGATTCTAGAGATGGGTTTCTATACCCCGACTTAAAATAGTCTAAAATTATCATTTTAGGGTTAACAAATCGAAGTATGTGAAAAAACGTGTCTTTTAGCAGTTGTTGCCTTTTCTCTTAAACGCATCGAGGGATTTTGATGAAATTCATAGGAGTTATTCTTCTTCTGGGTGCAAATTATATTCAGTTCCCCTCATTCTGTAAGACTGGTAGGTACTTAATTAGTAAAAAAGTTCTTAAATGGCCAATTGGGGGGGGGGGGGATAATCGGTTTTAGCACTTTTTGGTCTATTCTCCAAAATGGCTCGAGGGATATCAATGAAATTCATAGGAGTTACCGAGGTCAAGTTCAGTTCCTGACAGGGCAACTCTCAACTAATGATAAAGAGGTTTAGTTCAGATTTATGTGTTCAGTAGCCATTTTCAAAACACATCAAAGTCAAACCTTGGGCGGAAATACATTGAACATGAAAGTACGCAATTAAATTCAAAACATTTTATTGAATAACAATTTAGGTATTGCTGCTTAAATGTAGTATCACAAGATACTAACAGGCCTCATAAACATTAACAGGCGGTTAACAGACCTGATAAAGTATAACAAAAATATTGAGTTATAGTTTTTATAACACAAATTACAAACATGTAACCACGTTTTGGGAAAAAGAACTAAGAGTTCTGAACTGGTTCCCATCCCCTCCCTTTGCAGTTCGATTCCGAACTAGATGAATTCCGAACTGGTTCGGAACTACGTGTCCGAACAAACCCATAACAGACTCCAAATTTGAGTGATCCAGGTTTGATCCCATGTGCGGGCCTAAACTTTTTGCATTGGAATCCAACCACCGAAACATATTTTTAAACGTCATTATTATAAATTTTTTAAATCATACTTTTAAACGCCATTTTGATGTTTTCGTCTAAATAATCTGTATTTTACTAAGGGATTGACTACTTGATGTTATGTATTTTTGAGATGCGAGCTTGCGAGCATCCATACCACGAAACTATACAAATCATTCTGTTCTATTCGTCTAACTAATCTGAATTTTTACTAACGGATTGACAACGCGATGTTATATATTTTTGAGATGCGACCAACCAGACCATTAAACTACACAAATCATTCTGATCTATTTGTCCAACTAATCTATATTTTAGCAGCGGATATGGATTAATAAAAATTGAGGCGCCAATTCAATAAGCGTAACCAATTCGTGCGAAAAGACAATGGGGGAACATAGTTATAATTCAGCTCGGTAGGGGCGCGCACAGCGAGACATGTTGTGTACCCAACGCCAAGTATGATGAATCTTGATAAGGTTATGGAGGTTTGAGGAAGGATAAACCAGGTTATCCTACGCTGATTAGATCGCATGTGCGGAGCATGTTGCTCTCCTCATCGGCCGGAGCATCCTTAGCAAGTTCAGAGCTAGCTCAGTGGGCCAGCTCGGAACG